>CAAKHB010000561.1:136260-166361 GCA_901007665.1 Aeoliscus strigatus
GGGGGGGGGGGGTCATCCATGAGTCAAATCATTCCGCTATGATATCTCCTCCGACAATGTTAGGCATGATTTAAACGGGCACCCGTGGGATTTTCTGTGTGTGCATCAACTTTCCTCTCTGCGTGGACTCTCTGGTTTGTTGGAGACTATGAATTCTCCATGTGTGAATTGTCTTTCCCTAAATGTCAGTTCTGTCACTGACTGTTGACCAGTTTCCAGCCTGATTTATGCCTCTGTTCAGTGCCTGCACCTTAGGGAATGTGTCCGCACCCACTGTACCAGGGCATTTCCTACCCTGTATCTTTCACCCTAGTCAATATCCAACAGCGTTACACTGCCTCATGTTGGACTCCATACTACAAACTACCAAATTCCTACGCTGCACCACCTACCCACTGCATTTTAAACCAAACTGACGCCCAGGGGTGTAACACATGTACCCTAAACACTGTCGACACCGTAGCCCACCCCACAGCCGATGCCATGCCCTACTGGTTGCCTACATGTGCACCTCTACAGAACTCAGACACAAAATGTCCTGAATGCCTGAGTAGAAGCACCTCAGGACAAAATCCATTGTGCTTCAAAGACAACTTTTATCTGCTTTCTAACCCCACATCTGAGCTCTGTGTCATCTGATGAGGTACGGTGAAACCCGGCCCGGGAACCAGTCAGCTGAGAGCGAAAACAAGTAGCAGAACCAGTCAACCACTGAGAGCAACAGTGTGAGAAATGGCAGAAATCAATACGACATTTGAGCGCGTCGCCCCCTCGAGGATGTCGGGGAGAAAGGGAGAGCTGCGGAGCAGTCGGAGTGGAAGCAGATAATTAAAGAGGAACGAGCTCAGCATCTTCTTCTGTTACCACACGGTGTCGGGCATGGAGCATCGAGTGACTGAGGAAACCAACCTTTGTTTTCAGATGGTCAGAGAAACTTAGGAGATAAACAACCACCAAAGACCAACGGAAGGCCTCTAGTAAAACTTGAGCTTTTCGTTGTTCCAGTCGAGGGTGACACAGGTTCTGTAGATTTAAACTACTGATGGTAATTTTTCATGCTGAGAACTTGACAAACAAGAGGCGGCTTTGGTGACTCCATGATGCTGCCTTCAATCTGACAGCAGTTTAGACAAACTGTCAGTGTGTTTTGGCTTTAGTTCCACGTTAACCTTGTTTTGTAAAGTCAATTTAAAGTTTGGCTTCTGTTTACAAGTCTGATTGCCGGTGCTGCCGCCCCGACTGTGTGCAACATGAACCGCTGCCTCCCTGATTTCCATAAATAAACTGATAAAGTAAAAAGGAGAGAAGGGAGGAAACACTGGACTTTGAGATAAAAAGAAGCGGTGACAAAGCAGCTTGATTTTTCAAGGAGAAGTCATTTCTTTCACATGCTGTGACTGAAATATGGAGGAAAAAGGGATCAGTCTTCACCACGTTCACAGGACGACACTGTCATCAGTGTTTCACCCCTCCACTCCAAATGGAGACATCCATTCATACCACACTGGAGCGCAACACGGTGTTTTGTTTAGTGTTTTTTTTTTTTCTGTCAACACCAATTTATTCCCCCGTTAATATTTCCTTCCCTTCCTCTCCTGCAGGCCTTGGTTTGCACATACATAATATTCACCTGCTCCTGTCACAGCACCTGACATTTCATCGAGCGAGGAGGTGTACGGGCAGCTATTTGAAATTCTGAAAACGGTTAAAGCGCTGACGTACGCGTACGTTTGTGCATGTGTAAAACATGCAGTTGCACCCATGTGGACGATCACGTCGCGCGTGTGATGGAGGTCAGCCCCTTCTCCAAGACGTCGCTGTCCGTTCCACTCAGTGGTTTTCTAAAGGAGAGAGCAGTGCGCCTGCTCCAAACTCCTTCCCTTCATCATCTGATGACGCAGCATCAGTTTAGCAATTAGTAGTTTCAGTGTGTGTGTGTGTGTGTGTGTGTTATTGCGTTAAAGCGTACATAGCATATTACAGTGTTACTGTTTGTGTGTGATATAAAGATGAATGAGGCTATTAAAGGGAAAAAACACACACCTCCATGCACATAAGACCCTCCAAGTCAGCAACATTTCTGGACGTAACGTTGTATTTTTTCACCGTCACATACGATTCATATCGGCACTTGTGGAACACACAACACTGAATCCCACAGAGCAGGGTTTCCATGCTACTTAGCACAGCTATAGGCTACCAAAGCGGTGATCACTCACCTTCTCTCGCTTCCTCAGAGAACATTCGCGCCCGCGGGCGGCGACCGACCTAACACACTCCGCTTCTTTCCTTCTGTCATCAGCCCTCAGCCTCCTGCTACTGTCTCCAACAGTTCACCTCCCAGTACGCCGTGCGCCGTGTGTTTCCAGCTTACTAACAATCAATCCTCGTTTGAATTCTTTAAACCCTAATGACAGTCAGCACCACATCAGTCAGATGGAACGTTTACAGTTGGTGCTCGTCCTCACTACTGATGATAACAAATGAATACATATTTGACACTAAACTTTTTTTATTTATTTAGCTGTGACACAGACACACACACACACACACACACAAACACACACACACTCTACCTGAGAATCCCAGCGGAGTCCAGAGTGAAATGATGCTTCATTGTGCCAATCGTGACGCCCGACCACATGTGTGAATGTGCTGACCCTGACACTTTTTCACAGTTGGTCAGCAGACCTGGTCACTCCGTCAGTCTGGAAAGACCTCCGGTACTTCATCTTACACAGACATTAGGGGGGTGTCAGCCTTCTCAGATACATTACCCACCCTGATTGCAGGAGGCAGAGATCAGGATGTACTTCTCTCCTTCTTCTCCTTCTTCATCCTGAGACCCTATAAAACCCAGTTTTCAGCTCTGAAAATGACTTTCAAACGGAGTCATTTTACATCTTAAGACCCGGTCTGGTGGACCTCCACCTCCTCAGAGCCTGCCTGATGCTGGTCTTCTCACCTTCTTACCAGACCAGCAGTTGCCAGTCATGATTAGCAGCTATGCCTCAGCTCAGAGATCAGTCTAATTAATTCTACATGGCCTTATAGTTTAAACAGAATTCTCCACTTAAGATACACATGTCAGTCAAAGCCGTGGGCAGAAGTCTGTGTCATTCTTCTGGCTGCAATAATTGAGGAGGAAGAAAGAAGTCTTTGAAAGATTTCCATCTTTAGCTGAACTGAAATTGCATTTCTCAGACGTTGGAACTATGTAAAGCTTCAGTTTAACTCCAAATTAACAGAAGGACTTTTTTGTATCTTTTTATAACTGTTTTTATTTCTATTTGATCAATTGTCTTTCATGAGTCCATGTCAGACAACGATTTGATTGCTGGTTGGAGTCACGAATTAAAGGAAATACTTTGTCCAAGCTCCTGAAATTGGAAGCTGCTTTTCTGCATATTTGATTAATATTGACCTGATTGTAAACTAATAAATACCGTGCACTCGTCTGGTCCTACCCCGGTTAGAGAACCGTCATCAGCCGTAATCAAGCAGTAATATGGTCGTACAACCTCCAGCCTCGCAGGTCGTCACATTCCACCTTCTGGGGTACGGATACACCCACCTTCTGTCTGTGGTCCCAACAGACCACCGTAGACACAGACAATGACGTCACACATCCCAGCGATATGATCGTTCCTCGGCCACCATGAGGCATGATTTGCTTCAGGACAACGTCTCTCACGCCCTACTTAACACATCCGAGGAAGAACTGATGTCTGTTTCTCTCACTCATGTTTTTTTCCTCTATAATATCACACATAAAACCTTTCACAGTGATTCGCAATAAGAAACGAATAACAAGTAAAAAGACGTGTTAGGTTTCCATGCTGATGCAGCTGAAGATCTTGTGATCCAAACACATTTGATGGTATTAAAAACACGGGGATGAAAGAGCATTGCGCAAAATCAGATGCAAATTGAAATATTTGAGGCAAAGAGCTTCATGTTGATCCTGTTGCAGGAATAATTTGTCGGGGGTGAAACCATATAAATTCATTAACTTGATGATCCCCCTTTGGGGAGGACTAGACAAGCACTTAATCCCTGTGATGGGGAATTGTTGGAGCCCTTGAAGCCCCACACACTGGAAAATGCCAGCAAGGATATATATCAAATTTAAAGCCTTTTCTGAATTGTTGGCCGAGTGCCGGCACAGATGACAAAGTGCTTTCTGGATGAAATCAGAGATCCGTGAAAGCCTGTGTGACAAGGACGACTAACTCTTCAACTTTCATTCCTTGATTGGACCTCTTATATTGGCTCGGGACCGATCCGGCCAATGAGCAGCAGGCAGAAACATCTCCAACAATCCTGAGCGAGACAATGATCTCATTGTCCATTTAATGCAGCGGTGAGTTTTAAAAACCTCATCATCACCTGCGGAAAGATTCATGATGTTCAGCAGGTGACACCGGCGGAGGAAGGAAGGAGGTTGAAACGGCAGAGACACGGAGCCCTTCTCCAAGAGGTCCCTCAGCGTACGTACTGACACCCACAGGAGAAGGAAGTTGAACAGAAACACCATGGAAACAAACTTTTAGTAACTATGGTCTGAATCTGAATAGACTTTTTATTTGTATATCTTTTTATATCTATCATATTTTTTCTTTATATCTTGTTTCTATACATCGAGCACTGTGTGTGTGTGTGTGTGTGTGTGTGTGTTGAATGATTTTGTGTTTTTGTTTTTTCCCGCTGCTGCGAACAACGTGAATTTCCCCATTGTGGGATTTAAATTAAAAAAAAAGGAATATCTCACTATATCTCACACAGACTCTGCATGTATTCATGTATTCATGTATTCATGTATTCATGTATTCATGTATTCCTAATGTGTGGTTACATGATATGAAATCATCGCACATCAGCATGTCTGTGTTTTCTAGACTACGGCCAGTCCGATCCTAAATGCAGTTTATCCAGTATAAGAAGTGGAGCGTCCTCCATGATGGACAAACGGTTTCTACTCAGCACTAATTGGTTGGAGACGGTCTTTAATGTGGCCTGGAGCCGAAGTGTGTAAGTCGAAGCTGCAGGGATCGTTTGACAAAGGTCCGCTGAACTCAGAACGCCCCCATTCTGCACTGATTTGAATACAACCTGCAGGAATTATTCCTGAATTGAACAGAGGTGGCTGAGACTGGGCAGTCACTATTTCACACTCACTGGTTAACAGGGAACCTCACGGAAGGAAGGACCTGATTCAACGCCCACTGGGGCCGATGTGAGGAGGTTTGCGTGTTCTTCCCATGATGATGTAGGATTTCCTCTGGGGGTTCCAGCTTCCTCCCACATCGAAAGACACGCTCAGAATAATCCTCTGACATGACACTGCGGCGCCGGCGTGACGTCAGGATCAGGACGTTTAATCTGATTTCACCTAAACGCTGAAGATTATTTCCAGATATTAGGGAAAAGAGCTTGTCAAAGGCGTGGCGATGTCATGAATATCTATCTCATACCGGGGTTAGTGAGCCGTGTGGTATGATTAATGATAATACCGGTGTTATGAGCTTAACATGATTGAAGTCAAATATTCTGTCTGACAGCGGAGCGACGTTCGCTCCGAGGGTGTGATGTGGTTACCAGAGAGCAGATTCAGAACCGGAGTACTGGCAGGAAAAATGGGGACAAGAGGCTGAATTTTTGTCACTCTGAGGCAGAACCTCTTGTTTTCACTATGAGAAAAGGGAAAAATGTGCAGAGCTAATGTATGAATTGTTATCTGAGATTTTCTTCCTTTCGTCCTGTGTCTGGCAGAGAAGACGAACAATGGGAGTCTTTCAGCGGCGCGCTCACGTGACGTTTAGTTGGCGATAGACTGCCGATCCCACCCATGTATGACAAGTGGCGTGGTGAGGAAGCAGCAACGGCGTCTTCTGCGGGCGACCACAGATGGCTGCAGAGCTTCAGCTCCCATCTGGGGAGAAGCTGCATCGACGACCTCACGAGGGAAATGTACTCATTAGTTTGAAAGATTATCTCTGGTTATGGCGCCTTAATGAAGAGAAGCAGATGTGTTTGACAAGAACACAGATTGTTTTCTTTTTCACGTGTTTTTATGTTGAACTATAAAACTGCAGCGCTTTTAATTTTACATTCATGTATCGATCGGGTATTTTTTCATGTCAGAAAGAGCAAAAAATAATAAGGTGACAGACGCCAGTTTTCACAAATTCAAAAGATTGCGATATGAATGATATCCATCACAACCGCGATCCACAATAGAAAAACAGTGCGACTTGACAGACCTCGGCAGCTGCCATTTTAAACCGATGAGCCCCGTGATTCATCACTTTGTCTTTCTGGAGTCAAATATTTGGACAGACCGATGAATGTCCTTCTACTTAGAATGGGTTTGTTTAAAACCTCACCAAAACACGAATAAACATGACACAATCAACAGTCATAAAAGAAACTCACTCAGCCACTGTTGGTTTCCCCCAGAGAAGGTCGGCGGCTGCACTGGCCACCTCCATCAGGGGGTTTGTGTTCTCTGATCATTCCCATGTTCACGGCATTAATTGCTTCATTAACTGAATGCGTTGTAAATTAATTACAGGGGGTTTAAGTGGGTGCAAAGTGTGAAGGAGCGCTGATCCTGGGGGCAATCCGTAGTCCTCTGACAATTATCTGGCCATTCACTCAGAGAGTGAGGGGCCAGAGGATTAATATGTGAACTCCTTATGAAACACCTCATTTTGTAATAAAGCAAATAGCGCCCGTGTTGTACTCACTGAAATATATATCTATTCTTTATGTTTTACTGTTGAATCATTTATATTGTGCGTTTTTGTCCAACAGTTCATGTTTATAAAGATTCAATGTGTCGATTTCATGTATGGGTTCAGACTATGACCTGGAGTCTAATTTCATATTCATGGAGAGAGAGGAGCAGCTCTGGGTTAGATTCCTCTGTCCCTTGTAAAGTCCAAAACAAACCTAACTCAGACTGAGAAAAAGGAAAAGAAAAGGTCTTTTTTGATGCCAGAAATCACGGCATCAAAAAAGACACAAATCTGAGAGTCTTACCTCTGATAGTAAAAGGCAGTATTAATATCAGCAGTGCAAATTTCCTTGCATAGATTTGAAATTAGACTGGACCTAAGCGATGATGAGCTCCTCTCTAAGGTCCAACCCATTCTCCTCCCAGCCTCAAACATACCCACTCCTCCTCAGTTTCCCCCATCAATGTAAAGGGCACCCTGACACATCCGGGATGTGAACTCTAATGTTCTCGGCCATGCGGAGACGGACAAAGCAATCGCTCGTTGCCATGTGAGCGACATGTACGACTCTGACAAACGTATTCATCTCAACCCTAACCAGACCTCAGTCAAAGATGTGAAATAGAGTATATAGAACATACCATTACACTTGACTTCAGTCATGAGATGAGTCGGTGTCCAACCAAACCGTCGTAATCCGATTTCACAGTATTTACACCAACTTATGCTGACTGGTGTTGGCGGTAATAGCCCAAAGGAATCCGATAGAGGACCTGTAGGAGCCAGATTCAGGGTGAAGAGAATCATCATGGTCATGAGGTGTATTTTTGATAATTGCCATTGGGTGTCGCTGTCTTGTCACAACAGCACAGGTACTTGGGCGGGTTCCCCCACCTTGTTGAGCGTGTGTTTGACCTGGAAGGGCAGATGGTTTTTGACTCGCTATGGCGGCAAGTGATGCAGAAGGACGGTGTGATTGCTGTGTGTCGTTTGAAGCGGTGTGAGAACCTCCAGTGTGTTTTATTCTACCGATACTTCAACGGTCCAGTCTGCTGTGGACGATGGATGCAAGGGGAGTGAGAAAGAGTCAGTATTTTCCGTGGAGGGACGGTGGTGTTCTTCTGACCCTTCATTGGCTTTCATCGTGAAACTGCATGAGCAGCAAACTCCCGCCCCCAAAATGAAATCTTCTCGAGTTAATTAATGACCTAATTAGATGAAGTCATTAGTTCTCATTTCACCTGCTTATTAGCCAACGATATTTGTAATTACTGGCATTAGGATCATTATTGGTTTGCAGGTTGGTCAGCGTTTGCTCCTGGGCAAACAAGGAAGTCTATTATCAACTAACGAATGCTGATGGCGTGAAGAAACGGTGTGTTGTTCTCACCAGCAGGGTTACGGTAGGTCAGATTACTTACAAGGAAAAAAGGATTGCATGGTCAACGAGAAAAGCTGCTCATTTCCTCCCAGTACCATTGTTCTCCATTCATTTGATCTACTTTGATAAATTCGTTGACAAATAGTTATTAAAAGATCATTAGACACCTTTTCACACAAATCATTCTCTCTGAGCTCTATTTTGTTTCGTTTGTCATTTTTATTTCAATAATAAAACAACCCCCCGACCTTTGGGTTAACAGGCAGACCCAGTAACCACTGCTCCACAGAGACAGTCCACTGCTGCTACTGTGGAGTTCAAGACACATGTCCCTATCTGACAATGAGGAAGAATCCTTCAACAGATTCCTGGATCCAGAAGGTTCCAGAACACCACCAACATTTAATCATCTGGTCCTGTTCCATTAGCAGCGTTTACTTTCATTAGAATCCGTTCAGAACCGCAGTGGACAAGCAGGTCCACATCCCAGGTCTTCCACTGGGGTTGTGTACACTGAGCGACATCAGCCACTCCAGGGAGCTGGAATCACAATCATTAGCAGGAAAGCAGTAGTTGAGTCGCTTTCAGCTCCTCACCAAAACCATACGTCCACAGTGAGAGTGGCCTTTGAATTCAAGGCTTCTTTTTTTCCTTCCTACTCATCATCTTCTGTTATAAAACATGCCTGCAGAGATGGAAGGAGAGAGACAAAAAGACAACTTACCAACAGCAAGGTTATTTATTTCAATCAAAATTAATCATGCAGTGCTAAATACTATGGCTACGTGGTAATTCATCACAAATCGGAGCCGGTGTTGGAACATCCTTTCAAATATTTATTGCGCTGAACGTTTCGCTGATTGTAATTAGGCTGCGCTCCAGTCGGAATCTGAAGGCGTCTCCACAAGAGGAATGGTGTATGAGAGCGGTGATGAGTTTGTTAATTACCACACTGGACCTGCCTGACAGCTGCTCAGCTGGGCGCATGATGTGATTTATGGCGGCAGCTTGGAGGAGAATAATGTTCTGTTCACCTAGAACGGACGAGGTGAGCAGAAGGGTCCGGAATAATTTCTTACGGTGAAATAAATATGTCACGTAACGGCCAGTAAAATTGAAACAGTGTTTAAAGGATGTTGGAGAATCACAAAGGGGATTTTGTCATTTTACTCTCAGTGGGTCTGAAGCTATGAGACATTACAACCTGTTGAGTTTATTGTTGCTGAAGCTCAGGAGCAGAGACAAACATCCGTTCTCTCATCTACCACCTGGACACACTGGTATGAGCGCATCGCCAGCATTCCCTCCGGTTCTGTCGGAGGAAGAACGTCTTGGTTGCTGATGTCTGTATTTCGTTTGGGGTCTCAGACATGGACTTTGGTGGGTATGTATTGGTGTGACAGCAGTTCAAGGAGCCTCCAACCCACCTTTCAATACACCCCTTGTTCGCCATGGCCCCTTTTCACCCCGTCTGATTGTCTGCGCCAACATAGCAAAAGTTCCTGTCAATCAGAATGTCAGATTTATAGTAGCTACTCAAACCAACGGCAGTGTGCTCAAATACAAAGATTACATGAATATAGAGTAACTAAAAGAACATCATTAGCTTCTGATGCCACCAAAACAATCACAGGATGGTGTGAATTCAGTAGTTTCTCTATCCTACCAAGTAACCTGCGGTGTGAAATCCTCAAAAGTTCACCCACAGCTCACTTGTGGACTTCCATCTGCTCCACTGAGGCTAATTGTGTGAATGTCAGTCAGTTTCCTGTCTCTGCCAGCCACAGTTGTCTCCCAGCCGACAGCTTTGGGTCTTTTCGGGTTTGAGGGACTGAAACATGCAGCTCTGCTGTCACTGGCCCGGTCTTAATCAGTAAGCCGGCGAGAAAAACGGACAGCTGATGGTTTGTCGTGTGTGTGGAGTGTTGTCTGTAAGACCTCTGGAGGGAAAGTGGAGAGGGCAGCTGGTGCTGAGGGGTCGGCCGGCCCCAGCCCGCTGTCGTTCAATACCCTTTATCCGCAGTGTGTGCTTTGTCAGTCAATTTAATTTGAAAGGAAATAAATATCTAAACGAGTGAGAGTAAGGCGATTATTTGAAATGTCAGCAAAGTTCCATAAGTCCCAAGCGGTCCAGCCCCCCCACAGGCCATGAAATGAAAATGTGGTCTCAAGCTTGTCGTCTTTGTTGCAAGTTATTTCTCTCTTCATTGACTCTCCACAGCTTTCATAGCCAGAAGTGCCTCCTTTTTCAGATAGTTATTCACAGTCAACCTTCGATTATTCTCCACGAAAATGCATGCAGAACCGTTAATCCAGCCCCGGACCCAGATTAACTCCACTGCCGCCTCGAACCCTCTCTTTTGTTTGTTTGTCTATTTCACACATGCCCCCTTCGCTTATCTCCTGGAATGGTAAATGCCATTTGTTTTGTTCAAAGAAATTCAGGGTGTATTGGAGTGTGATTGTGTTGCTAAGACAGGCTGCCAGGGCACAGATAAGCAGGTCAGTGCATCTGCTCAGCTAATGCTGGAGTCCATCCCCCATACAGGCCCTATATTATGTATACGATGAATGGATGTGGCGGCCGTATGAATTCTAGCTGCCGGTTATGATTGGGGGGTTTTAAATATTAGGTGTATGCGTCCTTCATTCAAGGGTACCTCTTCAGTTTGCATGAAAAAGTTCTCATAGTTCAGTTCATAGGTGAGTTTAATGCAGAGACAAGCTTTTGTCCATTTCTATTTGACTTTTTAACTCCACATAATGCACATCGGGGAACCTGATGTCATGGAAGGTGACTAATAAGCTCTCTCTCAAGCTCATCACCCAAAAATCACTGTAGGCCCAGGTCAGTCACCAAACAGAGGAAATACATTTGACACAGTCTTCACCCTCCTGCTCACAACGTTTCTTCAAGCAGGTGTCAACCCACGCAACTCTCCTATGTTCATCGCCTGCGAAATATCGAGCACCGTCATGCTCCTATCACCTCTAAATTGTTGAACTGGACTGTTTGTGTTTTCACTCATTGTCTGAGGCTGTTTTAATACCAGATACAGTAGGATGACACTCTGTGACACGTGAGCACACGTATGTGCAAACAAGGGACCAGTACAACAGCCAAGAGCGACAGAGAGGAGCCAGAGGTCTTGTGAAATAGGGAGGAAGTGATAGTGATCCGCCCACGTCTGTCGCCCGTCATGTGGCACAAGATTCACTCACATTCAGATAAAAAGACAGTCACATCTGCCAGCTGCCTTATCTCCCTTCACTGGTGAGGCGCACTCACTCCCCAAAACTAATTTACGGAGACGTCCTATCATCCACTCTCCTCGCCGGAGAGGCGGTCAGACGGAGGAGAAGCTACTTGTTACAAGAGTCATGGTTCTAGCTGGGTGGATATTTACTGGCCCTTTGGAGGTTTGTCATTTTCAACAGCGTGATACGTCTGAGTAGATGTATCATATCAATTGCTCCCTTTCACTGTCGTGCCCTCCTACAACACTTGGGTAATGGTGCATATCCAATATGATCTAGAGAGAGGAACTGAACAAGCATGCTGCATATGCATTCAAACCTCAGAGACTTGGTTTTTATACCCTGAGCAATCTCTCCTTGAATCGCCTGCTGCCGATCAATAAAACAATTGATTTGGGGCGGGGGCTGGTGGGGGGGTTAAGGTCTCCGCAGAGCCCCGTGTCTTCACCTTTTGAACCGAATTTGAGTTCAAGTCCTCACTTGGTTGACCTGCAGGAGGTAGACCACAGGGTTTTTATGTTCCCCTTACCCTGCATCCCTTCAGGCTACCGGAGGCTTCATCCAGCAAATGAACATCACAGTGAGTCACTGAGGCTGATGTACTTCAGTGGTGGGGGGGGGGCATTAGCTCCAGATGACACGGCTGACATGGGAGCTAAGGATGATTTTCAGGCTGGCTAGTTTTTGTTCTCATGGTTCAGATGACTGCCGCCGACGTCTCGCGCCGAGAGCGACGCGTCTGATGGCGTCTTGGATGAAGATCCGGTCCAGGTTGATGTACCACCAGCTGGACAACGAGCTCAGCAGAACGTCAAATCCTCACAGCCTAAGGAGGCGCAAACGCCAGATTCCCTGACTACCAGGGTCACTGCTGAATACTTTATTTCTTTTCATTTTTCTGCTTCACATGCTTCAAACGCTTTTGATCCAACTGAACAAAGCTGGAAGGCACCAGAATGTTTGTCGAGCTTTACTTCCAGCTCGTTCTGATGACTCAGTATACACGCTAGCTGCCTCTCAAAGATTAACCTTTGACTCCGTCCTGCTGTCGTTGGACCTTAATTTCAGTGGTGAGGAACGGATCGGCGGAGCTGCGGTGGGCAGCCTCTGGAATCACAGCGCTGTAAACAAGCCAAACCAAGAGATGCAGCTATGAAGAGCATCTGGGTTTGAGGAGGGCAGATGTTTAGAGTCTAATCAATCATCCCCAATGAAATCAGAGTTTTGGAGGTGGTAGGAGGGGATGTAGGCTGTGGGATGGAGCAAAGGAACCCCCCCCCACACACACACACACACACACCCCCTCTTAAGGGTCTGTGTCTAGCAAGCTCATTTTTCACCTGGGCGCGGCTTGTTCATTCATTAGGCAGAGAGATGGGAGTGTGTGTGGTGGAGCTGCTTCATTACTCTCAGAGGCCTGGTGAGATCAGACCATGCTGTAGAATATTTAACCCTCCTCTTCCCTGTTCACATCGACCCCACCCCATCATCGGCAGGGAATGAATGAATGAATGTGGCTTCCTGCTCATTAGGGAGACATGATTGGAACTTGACAGAGTGGGGCAGCGACCTGCTGAGAGCGTCACTCGTAGAGGCAAAGAGATGCTGATCCGGAGAGTTCCACCGTGTAGGAATGATGCTTCGATGGGAACGTACGCCATCGCCTCAGTGTTCAGTTCCGTTTGGGTCGTTCCCAGAATATCAAGACTGGGTATCGATTCACGTGCCAGAACAGCTTTAATACGATTTGGTCAAAGGTTGTGTAATGATCTAATATCTAATGTACCAGACACGTGAACACGGCTGGACCGTGGCCATTAGACAACCCTCAGTGTCCATTATCCACCAGTCACAGGCAGCTACAAACTGCTCTGAGGTCAGATGTCAAACTGCATCCTAGGAATTGACAGCTGTTCACAGAAGGGACACTGAGTTATGAATTATGACTCATACATGTGTGACTTGACAATATCAGCGCATGTTGATTGTACTTTCAGTCTGAGTTCAATGTTTCAACCAAGACTCCACAACACAGGAAGAAGACGGTGTTCGACCGGAGAAGTCTCGGCTCATTTCAGTGTCTGGTTTCTGTCCAGGTGACCGAGGAGCTTTTATTTAGACATTTAAGATTCAAGAGCTTCTCTTCCCAAGACCTCCTGGCCAAAAGCACTGCTCCAACAGCTCCAACATTTGGATTCGATCATTCCCTGGCAGTTAGAATTATAAACCTGTTTTTCTTTGTGCAGACCCTGTCTGGGGTCCGTGTCTGTGCCATTGTGGACACGTGGTCCATTATGATCTAGTGCTAATTCCAGCAGGTCAGTACAACGTACAAAACTCCCTTCTTTTCTCCAAAGTCTATCAGATTAAAAACTGAAAACTGAAATAACTCGTATTATATTATGCTTTTGCATTACTTCTTTTTGGGAATCAGGCAGGTATCCAGAAGAAAACACACTGAAAATAATGGGGTCCCGAAATCCCTGAGAACATAATAATAGACAGAACCCAAACAACAAAAATAGACTAATAAATCATGTTGATTCTCCAAATTTTCCTCTCTGGCAGGTGGAGACAGGACTGATGTAGTTGGCCGGTCAGGTGCCTCCACAGCGAATGCTTATAAGCAGGGTGTCAGGGAGAAGCAGGGCTGGCTGGTAACGTGTTGACATCTGTCATATTTGTTTGTTTATCTGGAACAAGGCAGCGCCACAGGAGGGGGGACTCTCCAGAGAGAGGCTGAGCTCGAGCCTTTCCTCTGTCTCAAGCTGCTGTATTTGTCCAGATCTCAGTCCACACAGGCTGTGGTGCTGAGCCAATAAACGCACACACACACACACACACACACACACACACACTCAGAATGGTGAGGCTGAGGTCAGTTATTCCATGCTGGGCTTTTTTACCCCCATTATGAAGTAATTCTGGAAATTTTATCTTAAGCCAAAGCGTTGTGATGATTTATCTCGATGCCGCGCCGTGATGAATGATTCTCTGGTGTAAAAATACTATTTGTATAATTGGATCATTCTCCAGCCCGCACTTTATAACACCTCTGTCTGCTGCTGGTAGAGTTATGTACCCCGGTGGCAGGTAATGTTTTTCATTATATGCCAGGCCAGTTTTATATATAGAAAATGGGTAGGAGGAGACTGGGTCTAGCTTGGAGCCATTTGCTTGGTTAGTCCCCGCTGGTGCATCCAATATTGATTGCTTGGGTGGTAGAGTGCTTCAGCCCCACAGAAGAGCAGCATATGTCCTGTGTGTGTGTATGAGAGAGAAATTTAGCCGGCAAAGCAGCACCCATGACAGCAGCCTCCTGGAGGAGAGGTATGTGTTGGTACCCTGTGGCGTTGTGGAGACACACATTTAATTCCAGTGAAGGCGTCAATCACACAAACCAATAACAGAGACTGGTGGCCTTTCTTGGACTGATTTTAGTTGCTGAAAAAGGCAACGGCACCTCCAGACGCTTCAGAGTGTTTGGTCCCGGTAAGGTGAATGAATTGAACCAGAGCTACATATCCCAGGAAATGGTTTTCTGAGGCTGATGAAGCTTCTGGGGGTGTTCAGGTGTCTGATAGCGGCACTCTCTCCCAGATAGGACTTCTCCTGAGCGTCAAGAGGGAAATGTACCTGCATATTTTCTGCCCATTAGCCTCTGTCTCCCCCTCTCATCCACTCCCGCTGTCGTCTCCACTGCAGAGCAGAGTAAATATTTGAGAGCTCTCATTTTCCAGGGTGGTGGGGAATTGTCTTCTTGTTGAGTAAAAACGGCGCCGTTGATCTCCATTTCAGAGAGCTGACTCGGCCTTCTCATGCCGTGCTCCTCAAACACGTCGAAAGCTCCCGATGCGCATTCGAAAAGTTACTTTTCACTTTGAACTGTGGAATATGGTGAATGTCCCCCGCACGTGTTGAGAAAATTGGAGCTAGTTACTGTGAGAGTGAGTCATTTCAAATGATGGTACACAACGCTGCTCACCTGGCTGCTTGTGTGTGTTGTGAACTGGGGGTTTACGGTTTGTGTTACGTCTTGGAAACTGGGCAGATACTGATTTATCTTCTCCAACACCTGTAGAGAAGTTGCTCCTTTTTACTGATGCTCATTGCTTTGTTAGTTGCAATGAAAGGAACAGTAAATCATCCTGCTTTATTTTCTCATTTGTGTTTGCAGCTCACCTGCTGACTGAACCCATTTGTTTTTTCCTCACCTCTTTTATTTGGTCGTGCGGTTCTTGACTTTATTTAATAAAAACACTACTGAGCTGGGAAGTTACAAATAGAAATAAATGCAGAATAACTTGTTGACTCATGAGTTTTTTCTCCCCTGCTCCTTTCTTTCTTCGTTTTCCTCTGAAGAGTTCAAGTTGAAGCTGTTTGTAGGCTGGATTTATCTCTGGGAATATATTTTTTTGCTCATTAGGCGCCATGGCGCGACACGGAGAAGCCCTGGTATGACATCAGCTGCACCGGTAATGGGGATGTTCAGCAGAAACCGACAGGAGAGCAGAAGTGGGCGAAAACCAGGAGTAATATATCAACTCAGAAAAGGTGTTTGCTCAGCGGGAATAAAATATTCCTCCTCCTTAAAAGGAAAAAAAAAGCAGTCCAGGCAGCAATCGGCAAATTTGTCATTAAGGAAAGCCGGCCTCTAAAGTTGGAATGTGCCCAGATTGTGCAAGGTGTTTAAACCGGGCAATTTAAAGTGATTCGCAGTGGAACAAGGAAGACGTGAGGCAGAAGCAGCTCATCTGATGGTTACCTGGGGCAGCGGCCAGGCTTCTGCCCACATAGGTAATTACAATTATGCAAATGAAGCACATCTTCAGGCCCTGGAACAAAAGCAGAGCCACGTATGCAAACTGCAATCCTCAGGCTGCTTCACCTGTGTGTTATAATCTCGTATACAGCTATTATGCTAATCATCATCCCATCGTCAGTTCTGTGCGACATAAAATATATGCAGCCGGCGCGAACAAACCTAAGACGACATGTCTTGCAGTTCTTGATCTGTTTTTCCATCATTTATGAGATTCTTGCTCTGTTCTGTTTCTGAGAAACCGCCTCAATCGTCATCCATCTGAAATAATCTGCCGTCAAAATAATTAGATCTGAAAGAAAATGTGTGTCAGACATGAGCCCGCAGAAATTTGTCTAAGTGATGAAATTCAAGTCTCATCTTTGTGTGTTTTATCTCCATAAACTTCCATCCACGGGATTTAACAGAATTTATTCCTTTCCGCTCCTGGTTCTGCCTAAATGGTGGATACAGCGATCTCCAAACAAGATTTCAGATGAGGCGAGAGAAAAAAAAAAAGCAAACTATTTTGCATCAGTCGTCAGTCTTTTGTGGGAATCCCCAGCAACCAGTTCACTTTGGGTGAATAAAGTCATCAGGCCGTGGTCGTATGAGGTTCTGGACCTGAACCTTGTGATGCTGCAGGAGATGTAGAAGATGCTCTCTGGCTAATTCATTAGCGAGCTGAATGAGGTGTGTCGCGGCAGCTGAACACAGTGGAGCGCGGGCGGAACGGTGAGCATGTTGAACCTCCAGCGTGACATGTTCAGCGCTTTGTGTGAGGTATAGTCATTGTCGGACATGCCGCTGGTGCAGGACAATGAGTTTTGCAGTCGTCTCCTATAACGGCACCTTTTTAACCAGCTCTTCACGCCACACAACGGTAACATGGAGCATAATCACCGTGAAAAAGATGAAGCAGACCCAGAACAAATCTATTCCCTTTAGTCAGCCCTTTGTCTCTGTCCACTACGACTCCATTTTAACACAAATCTAAACCGTGCAACATGTTGCCATTCACTTTTATTTAAGCCTGTTAAACCCGTACGGTCTTGCTGAGTTAATTCGTAGGCAACTAGACTTGTAGTTTGCTTTCATCCGCGGAGCTTCTTCAGTTCTGACAATCTGACAATATGGGACAGTACAACACAGTCGACACATACCTGTAATTTACACGTACTCAACCATACATCTTCCCACTGGCATGTTTTCAAATACCGTTATCTGCAGTAATCACAGCCTTTTGTCAACAAAAAATAACGTTTGGCAAACCTATTATGTATTATACCTATATATATATATATATATATATCTATATAGGTATTATAATGTGTTTTATTCATTTCATTTTCCTCCCTGGGAGCTTTAGGTTACACGAGGGGGGGGGGTTATTGTACGGCTGTTGGATTACAGTCCACCCTCCCAATCTGACCTTCAGGTCACAGTACTGCTCTCATAGCACATGTATGCTGGCAGCTTCCTGGCTGAGTGCGAATGAACCAATCTCCTGGTAATGTAACTGTGAGCGTGAAACTGCTGCCTGGCGTTTGCTGCCGAGAACAGCTGCAGAGTGTTAAAACCCGGGCACACACACACACACACACACACGTACACCATCAGTCTGCAGCCTCAGATACTCATCTACAATCCCATAAACAAACAGATACCAGCCACCGTTCGAGGGCAAACACCATCAGACAATCTCATTAAGCAACTACTGTGTAATCTGGTGATGTTCAGTTAGCAGAGAGAAACATGTCGAGGAAGTTGTTGTCACGAAAGTGACTCTCACGCGGGCTAACGGTCCTTATCTCCTGATCTTGCTCCTTATCGTGCTGCTTGTGCCTGAGCATGTGACTGTGGGTCGGCGAATCGTTGCCAAATCAGCAGGAGAAGAAGAGGAGAATCCAGTGTGGGTCACCTTGAGAGGGGGTAACCAAGTGTGAAGCTGACAAATTCTCCTCAAACGTCCAATGTGTAGTGTTGTTTACGGCAACTGAACATGTAACATGTGGGGGAAAATGAAGCTGAGAACAGAGAAAATGAGAAAAAAGTGCAATTTGTGCGGCAATTGAGGTAAAATTGAGGTAAAAGAAAAAAATCACCAAATTATAAACTCGCCCCCTTTGTTTATTTGCTGTTCCAGTCCCAACTGCAATTCACATAAAGCTGGAAGAATCTTCTGGAATTCACACCTTCTCTCCTCTTTTCTGACATCCAGAGTGAATGCTGCTGAAGTGACAATGTTCAAGCACAGAATCCTCCCCCACCCCCCCGCTGTGACCCGTAATGTCGTCTCATTTGCCAAAACTTTCTCTGAGAAATGTTGTGATTTCCATTTTTGTCAGGTGAAAAGCTTCAGTGCCCTGATGAGGAGATTTCACGCTGAAACAAATGTCACATGGCAAATGGAATACATAAAAACCTCATTTTTTTTATTACTTAGACTATGATTTTAGTGTGTTCCGCCTTTAAACATGCTTCTTCAGACCGCTGACAAGAATTCCTGTGGAATAAAGCTGGTTTTATATGTAGAATATACGGTTGGGTGGGTTGATGTGAGTTATTATAGATGTGCGGTCATTTTTTGGTTGATTCACCAGTGACAGCATCTATCCTACGATCTGTCCCCTGAAGCCTGCTGTGGTAGTAGGCGGTTGAGAGGGAGGGACTGATCATATCGGAGAAAAGCCCCGAGGCTTTGAATAAAAAGAGAGACAATCCCTCCTGTGATGGAAAAGAAAACACATCTCGGGGTGCTCGCACCTCCAACAGAGTGAAACCGCAGCTACCTGATTTGTGCCTAATAAACTTGTCACATCCTATCAGGACCCACATCTACTACCTGACACACACAGGCCCCTGTCAGGCCTTGTCCAGGGTGATCAGGGGCAGCTGATTGTGGACAAAACCTCCCGGTGATGGACGGCAGGATGACACGCTGGATAATGGATGTGAGTGGCCAGATGACAGAGGGTGATACCGGTGAACAATGGGCAGCAGAGGCTGTTGTGGCTCTATTTATTAGAGGCTGTAAGCGTCCAAGAGGTGCGGTGATGATCTTTCGTGACCGCTTTTGGAGCAAAGGAGGTCGATTCTCAGTCGGCAGGGTCTTGAGATATCCACACTCACAAGCAGCTGTAAGGATGCCGGGGCTGTGGTTCTAATCAATGTGCCTCTGTGTGAAGACAGGTCCCACCCCTGTGCCTTTTCTATTTCCTCTTACCCACGCTGCTCAGATTGGAGGCAGTGACCTCTAGAGGGAGGCAGCGTGAGGAGTCAGAGGAAGTGGCACTTATCTGCCCACATAGAATGTTCTCTTGAACAAATCAGCCTCAGATTTATGAGAGTCTGCCAAACAAGATATTTAGGAGATTGGCTATTAGTGCTGTCCATTTGTTGAAAACAAGACCCAGAGGGCTTTAGGTCATTAAAACCTCACATCCAGCTTACGATGTTTCACACACAGCTTTTGTGTTTATTTTCAGAGGCATCCTTTCAATGTTTTTTTTTTTTTTTTTTTTTTAAAGCTGCAACAGCAGTGTTTATTTTTCCTATAGCACATTAACGCCTCCTCTGTCCATTGATATAAACTCAGCTATCATTCCACAAGTGTCTATTGCCTCATAAAATAGTATTCTTTCATCTCTGCATTGCAGGAATCACCAGAAGTATATCTATAGATTACACTTGTTGGTTTATTGGTCCACTGGATGGAAAATGATCTACTTTTTCCTCTGCCCTCAAGACACAATACACCCCTTGACTTTTATTATTTTTCCATACGTTTTTTTTATTATTATTATTATTATTTCTTCAAAAGAAAAAAATAATCATAGAGTTGTGGCTGCACTCCTTTTATCAAACGTTCTAAATCATGAATTTGGAAAAACCAAGATGACTCTCATTCACCCCGTCACAACGCATCCGCAGTGCTCTACTACCAATATCAGAGTATGTCAGGCCAGCTGTGAATGAGCGGTTCCGATGCTTGAATCACTCGTGTGCGGCGTGTAACTTTCACAGAAAGGGCTTTTCATTCCTCAGATGGTCTCAGTACCTCTGTTTTATACCTCAGAAGCAACAGATCTCAGCTCGGCGTTTATCGCCAGTGAGAAATAAAACACCTATGTTCTACTCTTGCTTGAGCAACATTGCCTTTAATAAAAAATGCTTTTAAAAAGTACCCTTTTGGCTCAGTGTACAAATGTTTATTACACATTAATGCTGCAGCAATCATACTGCCATTAAATGACAATGTGAGGGGTCACCTGTAATGACAGACCAATGCAGGCCAGCAAGTTTATTACTGTTATTTCATCACTAACCTTCCTATAATTCACTCTGGTTTTAAAATGTAAGTAGAATTGGCTCCGGAAAGCGTGTGCTGTCTTGTATCCCCGTGGGAAATGTGAAATGTTTGGTTGAAAATAGAATATAAAACCTGACAGAGCTCCATTTGTTTGTCTCATCCACCGCCCACACCTGCCTGTTTAAGTGCTTTCCTTCTGCATTTCCACCTTCTAATAAAAGTAAGGTTTGTTTACATCGGACTTAACTGAAAGCCTGGTGGTTCTCACATAAATACCAGAGACACATCAAGCGCCAGGGATGCTGATCAGATGATGAATGTTGCGTGCAGCTCCACCACGTAAGACAAATCTCAGTCTCTGTGAAGCATGTGGTTTTGCAGCTGCCATGTTCAGAAACAGACCTGACATTCAACGGCGTCTCAGCGTGTCCCCCAGAACTGTGCTGAGGCTGTGGAGTCGGGATTCCTCGGGTGTCTGCACCAGCCACAGCAGGCCTCACTAATCACATTACATGGAGCCATGACAAAGACAAGGCCTTGTACAATTGAAATAGATGGATTAAACCATTCTGTAAACATGGATTAACCTGCAGTACACTAATCGAACTGTAAAGGATGGTCTGTGTGGAAAAACACTGGGGATGGAGATAGGAAACATCCATGGAGGTATGGAACATGTCTGTAAGGCCTCTCTTACATTACTGCTGCAAGTTCAGGCTCAGGCAGGTGCTGACATCTTAAAACACTGACTCGTGCCCAGAGGACATGGGGGGCCAGCCATTATTCGTTCGGACATGAACAACAAGTGACGTGACTTCGGCAGTAATCATCTCCATCCTGATTGCCAAGAAAGTGTATAAAATCTGCAATACACACTACCAGAGCAGTTTATTACTGTCACATAAAGCTGTTTTAAGTCCTTGTGTTTCCGCTGATTTGTCAAAGGTGAGAGGTGTCTGGGGGCGGTGGGTAGTAGATGCAGACGATAGGTGGTGGTTGAATCTCATTAGCGGCACCATCTCCACAACAGTAAATTTGCTAAATGGAGTCATTTGATGTGCCCTTCATCCTCTGCATAGATTGCTTTTTTTTCCACGGGAGGTACTGATTTCTTGTAATGATAGTGCTGCGACACATTTGTCATCACCACTATTACACAGCGATGGACTGAGGAGATGTATGCAGTTGTCGTTGACAGATTAAAAAGAATGAACAGGATATCTCATGATGACACCATTGCATGACGGCATTTGGCTCTCAACGTGGGGCTCTGTCCTTGACCCACTGGTCATGGGAAAGTAATGACTTTCTTCTGCCTCTTCCTGTCATGTTTCGTCTTTGACACTGATCATCTCTTCATCAGGAACTGACAGATCGGCTCATCGAACAGCCGTCCGACAGTGACGATGACCCTGATTGCATACACACGCTGCGGTAAAAGCTTTCAAATAATTTGCTATTATACTTTTTAACAAACCATTTTAAAACATCATCAAGGCCCACAAGCTGAAATGATTTGGGGATTCATTTAATAATCACCTCTTCCAATCATTTAAATTTACAGTTCTATATAGGATTTTTCCTCAGATGCCTTTTGTCTCTCTCCTGTTACATAAATCTAAAAGTTTTACATGGCATTCAGGCTGTGTGAAAACACTGACAAATTGTCACTTAATTTAAATTACCTCTATTTTCGAGGTCCTATTTCATAATTTTTCCTGTAACCTCCTTCACTTTTGGAACCAGGAGTGACCATAAATATGTTAATTCCACACAAACACACTGGATTTGCAGCGGTTCCTTTGCAATTCTTCAAGGTTGATAAACACCCCTTTGCTGGTGTGTGAAATTATGAATTGTTGCATGTAATAACGGTAAATTGACTTTTTTTTAGATTATTTATTGTAAATGCAAAAATCATGTGTTTGAAATTAAAATATATATATATATATTTGTATTTTTTTTACTTTATCATTTCAAAAATGTAAACCTCCAGCTGTCATTTTTCCTTTCAGTTTGTAGGTTTGTCGTCTAAATTCTTCGAACTTGGGGCTCTTTCTGTTCTGTAATCAGAAAAATAAATCTAATCATAATGATTCAGGGAAATTCTGGAAATAAATATTAGTGGAATTACTACCCAAAAATACAAAAAAAAATTACGATATGCAGTGAAACAGCAAATTAAATATTTGTATGAAAACCTCGCTGCAAATTTAAGCTGTCGCTTTAAAATGTACTTCCGGGTTACGGGATCAGAAATACTTCCGGTTTGCAGAAAGGCGGATCCCTCGCCGCGCTACTTGCATTTGACAAGCTACTATTCAATTTAAGTTTAACAACTTTGTTGGGCATTAAAACCACGTACCGTCGAGTTCCTCTAGAGGAACCGTGCTTCCGCTCTTTCTTCTGAGCTAATTAATTTGAAACGACCCCGAATTCACTTGACTAGCGCCCTGCAGAACAACAGGGAGGAAACAACGCAGGAATACTACTCTCAAATACGGGAAGATGGGAGATAAAGAAGACATAATATGGGCATTGAAGACCGGAGACCTGGAGGAGGTCAAAGCCAAATTGGTAACGGTACGTCCAGTGTTTGACCTGCTAGTTAGCGAGTCATGTGAAACAAGCCCACAAGTGGCTAAGGTGGATGTGGCTAGGTAGCCGGCTGGCTAACAGGCTAACTATCGGACCTGGTAGTAAGTATCGCGTTAGGTATCAGTCAGTGACTTTAGGTTTTCTTTGTGTTGCAGCTGGAACATTGGGTGCGTTTCATAAATTTCTTGTTGGCATAACAGCTCTTCTGTGTCTGGCGGGAGCATCCGAAGCTTCAAGACGTTCTAAGTTTCACATCCAGCCGCGGTAGTTGAGTGAGAAACGGTTTCAGTGGTGTAGAAGCGGCATCTGGCTCTCATAAGTAAAGCTTGAATACAACGCAACGGTGTGTTTATGTAATAAATATGTAGATAAGTGTGTTAGCACCTTTTGTTTCTGCTAGCAAAGGGCTACAACTTTCCACATAGAGCAACCTGTTGGTAAGCTAACTGTCAGTAGCGTTGTTTTTGTAAACAAACAGCCATTATTTGTCTCCACTGGATAACAGACGATAAGACGACATAGAAACACAAGTCGTCGTTTAGTCGTCGGAAGTGGCGGACAATACGGGGGCAGCTAGTTGCTAGCCAGCCAAGCTAGCACAGGCCTGGGCTGTAGCTGGTGGGCGGGGGTCTCACCTGGAGCCTTGGAGATGGAGGCTCGTCGCTGCACGGAGAACAAAACATAACCCGACCAATGGATGGACAGACATTTCATTTATTGAACTGCGTCCAGTGTCAGGCGAGTTTATGAATCATTTCATGTAAATATTGTGTCAAATGTCATTCAGAATGCTTTCACACTTTTGGATTAATGAAATATTCTCCCGCAAAAAGGTATTTGTAGAATCAAGTTATGTTATTTACAATTTAAAGTTTTACTTTTTCCAACACTTCAGTTTTGACATTTCAGATGCTCCACTTCAGCGTTCAAACTGGCCGTGGTGTTCCATGACAAACTGCATGAGGATTCAGCACCCACTCACACGTACAGGGTTTGAGTGCGTTGATTCAGTCATCCATTGGGTTCCAATACTGCACTGTAGGGATATGAATTTGTAAAACTACTCTGCATCAATGCTCAATATGTTTCGAACAGGAAGAGACAGTTTGGGTGGAGTGCCACTTAAAAGATATAACTTGGAGCTGTGTCGTATTTCACAGTCCAAACCAATTTCTGGTAAAATAATGTCAAAGTGTCAGGCATTTTAACATCCTTAGCGTGAGCTGCAGAGTGACAGTCAATTTACTAGTTCACTTGGATTCCTAAAACCACCTGTGAGCTTCTGGTTTGGGTGTGACTGAAAGAACGCTGTCAATGATGAGTTACCTCCATAACCTAGACTGTAGCTTCATTTTTTAAAGCGTTAAAGCAGCTGCAGTCTTTGAAGGTAGCAGGGGTGAGGAGTTACTTCCCAGGGCGTTACTCATGGATTCTGTGTGAATGGGTGGAAAATGAACAACTGTCGTCAGTGTACCGTACTTGAACTTTAGCCGAATTTGTGCTAAAAGTCAATGAGTGGCAATCAGAGGCAGGCAGTGGTGCAGGGTGGACTGTGACCTTATTGCTGGATTAGTTGGCGGTTACAGTGTCAGACCTGAATGGAGTGCAATCGGTCATCAGATTCCTTTTCTAATAGTGAAGGTCAAACGGGTCACAAACAGCCTGAAATAGAAAATCCTGACCGTTTTGCTGCAGGTTGTACGTTTGACCCTAATTAATTTTACTTTGTTTGATGGTCATTTTTGTAAGGCAGATACCACAACCAAGGCCCAAGTGTATGAGATACATGTATCTTTACATGATTATTGCCAATGTCCCTGATCACATCTCCGATTACTGCTTTTATTATTCACGGTCTGTATTTCCAGGTCTGTCATTTCCTGTTTTCTCTGTTCTGTTGCACCTCACCTTTACATTACACTCTCCTCATCCAAGCAGAGGAACCCGATAGTCAAGCCAGCGCTGTCCTGTGCCACCTGAATGCAAACACTCTTTATTGGAGGCCTTTGCCGAATCCATCCACATGCATGAAATATCTTCAGTCGATGGCAGCCTTGTCCTGTGAGCGGTTACAAAATGAGGAAGTGTAGTGAGTGTGTCTTTCCTATTTGGTGACAGTCTGAAAATGAACATCAGCACAGCAGGGAAATGAAGGAGTGGGGGGGTGGGTATGCATGTAATCGTCTGCCACTGACGTCCAATGTGAGCTGCCTCTGAAGCTCTGATAGTGTTTCAAGGAAGGTAAAGGGCTCCTTGTTGATCAGGGAGATGCACAGTGAGTTGTTCAGTCCTGTTAATTATTGTTTTTGCTCTTTTTTTTTTTTTTTTTACTTTGCAGACTGAAGATGTCAATTGGAACTTTAATGACGGCCGGATGCCTCTGCACTATGCTGCTGACTTTGGTCAGAAAGACGTGCTGGAGTTCCTCATCTCTAAGGGAGCAAATGTCAATGTAAGGGCCACATTGTCTCTATTCCTTCTGCATATTGTTCAGGTTCAAACCAAAGCAGTTTAATGCATTTGATTCTATCCAGTCCAAACAGCTGTCATCCATCCCCTCTCACAACAATCTTCTGGACATACCAGAACACATTTCACCTGATCAGCCCCAATTTCAGTCGTCTCCCATGTTGCTGTAGCATGTGATCAATGTGTATCCGTATCCGTTTAAAGAGCACTTACCCATCCGACCGTATTGACATTCCCAACTTGGATGGATGTTTTTTAATTTGCAGGGTATTTTTTTTGAAGGCTGTTCATGTCTGCTCAGCAACTCATTGAGCTAGAGGAGCAAGACATTTGAATTTTGCAGTAAACATCTAAATAATTATGAAAGCTACTTTGGGAATACAATTTATGGAACAATATAAAACCTTCACAACGAAACCTTCATTTGGAACCTAATTGTGTGCTTTGAACACGAGTTGTCTTTTCTTTCCCAAGTCCAAAAATGGTGGTGACAAACTTCCATTAGTATGAAAACACGTCGATGTTTTGCACTAGCTGTGTCTGAGTATACTTTCCTGTGTAATTTCATGTCTTTCTCCACCACCTGTCCCCCTGCAGACTCTAGACAAACATGGGTTCACTCCACTGATGTATGCTTGTTTTGAGGGGCACGTGTCCTGTGTCAAGGTCCTCCTAGAAAAGGTTGGTATGAAGGGTTCATCATGTGTCCATTCGTGTGTCTATATGTGCGTCTGGTGTCCTTCATCCATCACCAAGTGCGTGTTGACATGCCAGAGGCTCTGTGTGCTGATGGGGTGACTTACGGGACAAAGAGCCTTCTGACGCTATCCTGTGGAGGCTGCACTGGAATGTTCATAGAGCATCACACACTAACGCCACTGTTCACGTGTTTTGTGTGTTTTCTAAAGTGCTTTCATTTGTGGGGGCACAGACCTTTGCCCGGTCTAAAGCTCTGCCAGAGCCTTCACCTCAGTTGTTAAACCCGATTCATGTGGGTCTGTGCACAATGAACAGCTGTGTGACCCCGTCGACCCCACAGTTTATGGTATGGCTCTGGTCTGTGGGGGGTGTTAACGTCCACTGCCGTGGAATACATAAGGCTGAGTGTGGCACTGACACTTTTTAAAACATGAAAGAACCCAGAAGGTTTGAGGAAAGTCTTTTCTGGCCGACAAACCTTCTATTTCAGCCTCATGTGAAGAGGGATTACGTCGGAGGGCAAAGATGCCGGTTTGCTCCTCGTGTGACTCTGTGCTCATCTGGACTGAGCGCTAACAAAGATTAGCACGCACAGCCGAAAGGTCGTCCGTCTCAACGGAGACCCGCTCTCAGCCCACCCAGCCCCGAAAACCCGCCTCGTATCTTAACACCAGATAATAGACGGCCTGCCCCCCTCCCCCCCATAGCCCCGCCGTCGACGTGGGTGAAAACAGATGCTGGCAGACTAAATGCTTCAGTTCTCAGGTGCATCATGAACGCCGACCCCTGCCCCGCTGCTGTGCTGTTGTTGGCAGTGAATTATGAAAGACCGCTTTAACCCCGATCGGTGACCCAGTCGTGAGATTGTGCACATGTAGGCGTTTCCGTGTGAATATACAATAAGTGACGAGGAGGAGAGGCATTCATGTTTTGTCACGTCAGCTCTGAAAGTTGACCCTTTTAAAAGGAACCCTGCTTTGTATTCAACATGAAATCATCAGCTGTAGTGTTTTTTCCACTAGTCTACAGAGACTCGTTCCAACTCCTTGAACAACCCCGGTTCATTGTTCCAGACCTGAATCTCCAGCACGTCAGTCGTCTGATGATGGCCGGCTGGTCCTAATCACAACGAAGCCCAATACCTGCGCACAAGGACTCCTTCACCTGCATTCTCTTGTGGCATAATGAAGGATTCATGTTGTCTCTGGAGGGCTGAGGGGGATTATATGACTGACCCGGTGCTGCATTGTCCGTCCCAGATGAACAGACACCCTGGGAGCCCGCTCTCATTCATTAGCCAGGAACTCCCAGTTACTGGATGATGGGGTTCACGAGGGGCCATTATTCAAGATTGGTAAAGCTCATTACTGAAAGTGGTGTCATGAGTGTGACACGGTGCTGGATTAACATTTGAGCTGGCATGGGGCGTCCCAACGGGCAGCACCAGGGGGGAGGATCAATCTCTGCTCCGTGCTCTGGAATCGTGTTTAGGGGAACATACATAGCCAGCGACCAGAGGGAAATGCTCATTATGAGGTGGTTTTAGCTGAAAGATAGCGGCATCCACAAGGTACATCATCGTATTTGTCAGAAAGATCCAGATTCCGTTCCCAGGAAAGTGTGGTATTGATGGTGAGAGGCTGCGGGTCAAGTTGTAGCGCCGTTTCCTGCCATCTAAATGAGGCCTGCAGAGTCACTCACTAGGTGTAGTTCTGAAAAGGCTTTTAATGACTTCCCCAGAGCTGAAGGGAGGGATGAGGAGGAGAACCCCCCCCCCCCGTTGGTGTCTGAGCTGAGCACATAGATATTGCACCATTTCAACATAAGCATTTTATTTGATCATTTTACTGAAACATCCACCCAGCTAACTTCCTGCAGACGCCTCCGTTATTTGTACAGGTAGATAAAACCCGTTGTATGGGGGTTAGTATCTGAGCAGCAGGAGTCGGTTCATCCCTGGGAACCTGTCCTGTCCTGTTCCATATCTGAGGAGATAAATTACTCAGAGGGAGCCCTCTGTGTATTTGCAGATAAAATAAGAAGAGGTCGACAGTTAATTTTTCTTTTGGAAATCTCCTCCGTCTGAAAGCCAAAGCAATCACAAGTGAGCCGCTCACGTCTCCCGCTGCACACCGGGTCTGACTTCACAAGGAGATTTGATCGGAGGACCAAAGTCTCAGCAGACTCCTCACATGAACTTTCTTCCATCAGGTGCAATCGGGGGAAATATTTTTGGGGAGCCTGTATTAAATATGCGTTATTTCTATTGACATGTATGCGTCTGTCTCCAGTCGGCGTAGTTCAAAGGGGAAACAACAACAAAACCTCTTTGACTTTACCAATTAGAGTTGGAGATCTGCCTGTTTACGCCCTCAGCCTCGATAAATCCCTCGCTCAGGATGTGCTCCGTTGCTCATGTGGCCTGGAATTCGCTCCCACACTTGAAGTGGGTTACATTTGTTTTTGACGCCCTGCTTCTCCACGCAACAATAGCCTCTGTGCCTTGGCTCAGTAAGCCCTCTGCTAAGAGGCTGAAGCTGGCAGGACAAACAAAGGGACGTCTCTCAGCTGTGTGCCCGTCTAGTCCTCCTCTCCCATTAAATCTGCCGTCACTACATGTGCACATCACATTGCGCCCCCCGCCCCCTGCCCCTCTTTCCTCCAAAGCAATTTCTCTCATGCAAATTCTTTCAGCGCTCAAATACATTTTTTAAGACAGTTTTGTAGTTGCTGTTTGGATTAAGACAGAAACATGCTTTGGGAATGAAATAGGAAAAGCAATTGAGGCTGTGTGGCTGTTGAACAACACCACTTTGTAGTCTGTGATTGGCTGGACACAACTCCACCACACGATGGAAGTAGATGAACCAACGTGGAAAACAGAAGAATATTCAGAGAATAAGAGAAGTTATGAAAAAAAATCAGGTCTGTTTAACCTTCATAAAGAAACTAACTTCACCAGAGGAATAATATTCCATCGATCATAATATCAGTCCAATCCAGTCGACTGATACGAGTCACTCCCTGAAAACGAAACTTGACAACTGAACAACTTCATCACCATCGTCCGTGAGTATTCACACCCCCAGCGACTGGTGACAAAACCAAACGTCCTTCTCTGGTGATCTGGAGACTGACGTGAAAGCACGTCTTCGTCTCCAGGTGCTGTCCTCCAGCAGGGGGTGCTGCCGTCAGTCTGCTGCGCTCATGGACACACTGGTTCAGTGGATCAGTGCTGAGCTGTAGATCAGATCCCTGTTCTTCCCCGTCACTCAGTGATGACGTTTGTCGATGTATGAGGAGTATCATCATTCATCTGAAGCATACGGAGGTGGGACTTGTCGTCCATGTCACCCAGCCCCAGAACTCATACGTAACCCCATGACGGGACCGCTCCACTCAGGCGGACTCTTCACCTTCACGCTCCGTCCTGATGAGCTGGACGTGGCCTCATACTGAGCTACGCAGCATGTTTAATATTCATCTCTTCTCTCCGCCACAGGGAGCTGACAAAAACCAAAAAGTACCCGACGGCCAGAGTGTTATTGAGGTGATAGAGTCGGACGCCATCAAGGCTCTGCTCAAGTGAGACGCCCCGGAGAGGGAGGTGGCTGGACGTCCAGACAGATGGATGCAGTGGTCCCCTGACAGACCCGATCGCCCTCTGCCTAACACTGCTTTTGTCTGTTTTCTGGGGGGGTCATTTTTACCTGTCTAGTGATTTTCCTTAACTTTGACTTTCTCTGCCCCGACGTTCTGGGACAGATCCTCTTCTTTTGGCCGGTTTGTCTCCGGTTCATAGGACCGCGGCGGCCGAGAGAAGAGACTCTTATCCCGAAACGG
>CAAKHB010000561.1:174651-209200 GCA_901007665.1 Aeoliscus strigatus
TTTCATGTCTGATGGGTCACACGCGTAACGTCCAGCGCTTTCTACATCCTGCAGATCCTGTCAGCTTTGTACAAACAACAGAGGACAAATCCTCTCTGAGAACACCTCTGCTGAGATCCCTGACAGCAGTCGCCAGCTTTTAATTGCCCAGAGCGTCAGCTTTGGTAATTATGTTGTCAGACGGGAACGAGTAGCAAGTGAAAATAATGTGAACGTTACAGCGGCTGCTCTCTCCCCGCACGGCTGATTCACCCTGATCAGACGTCTTTGTGAGAGGGGTGGGAAAAAAAGGGAACCCAGGGAAGCAATTGGGCATACAAAGAACATTGTCACCTCATCAGGAAAGTGAAAAAATAGATTTTGAACAGTACACAGCTCCAGTATTGATTCCACAGTGAAACTGATAGGAGGAGACTTAATTACAGTCAAGTTACTTTCAGTTCCACCAAACTCTCAGCATTTATCCATCCTTGTGGGTGGAAGAACTCTCACTCAGAAGCTGTTTTTGTGGGAAGACCCCGGCCTGGACCTGAGCTCTCACTCTCCGCAATCTCTTTTAAATTCTGGGATTTCGCTCACCTGACATCAGCTCACTGGGATTAAAAAAAAATCATTCAGTCATGATGAAATAGCACATGGAAGATTAGGGGAATAATCCAAGAATTTTACAGGTCTCTGCAGCAGGATTGTCTGCAACCTGTGGAAAATAAATCTGATTCCAAACCCCACATGCATCATATCACTCTAACATTGACCAGAGCCTTTTTATCCTCTCTTTTTTTTTTACAGTATTGTATGTTTGACATCCTGCAGATTTAATATTCTGCTGGTGATTTATCTAGTGTGGTGAAGTCGGATCATCACAAACCTCAGCTGGATAATGCAGACCGATGTGTGTGTGCTCCTGAGTGTGTCGTCGGCATGCAGACGCTGTGAGGGATGATGGCGTACAGGACTGTTTACTGCGTGAGAGCTGATCAATGGACGCTTGCCAGCAAACTGCCAGTGTCCTCAGCCCCCCCCACCACCCCCAGAGGGGCGCTGAATTGTATCACCACAGAAATCTATACAACTGACTGGTGGCCTCGTTCTCTGTGCTCCCAGGCAACACGTGAAATCACTGAATATTCGCCGGCTTGTAGCGTGAGCGCACACATGTAGATGGGGAGGGAGTGCACGCAGCTGTGGCGGCGATGTCTGGGCGCAGATGCCGGGGTCAGAACAGCCACTGCCAGAGGGGCCCCCATCCTCAGGGACGGACCAAGATGCCCGACAGTAGAGGACAAACACTGAAAGCCGCACGATGGAAACATTGTGATGACCTCATGTAAACCGGACAAGAGAGGGGGGGTAACCTGCAGGCGACATGGCGGGGGTCAATGTGACAATCGACCCCCGCCGCCCAAAAAAATCAAGGAAATTAGGAAAAATCAACGAGGACAAATCTAAATGGAGGGAGGGGCTGGTTGAGGCGAGAGGGAGACTCAAACATAATAGAATAAGTGATGAGTTGGCAGGATGGATAGATAGAGCAGGGGGAGATAAATGAGAGCAATGATTTGTTCAGTGTGGGGGGGACGTACACAAAGCCGGGTGAAGACACTGGAAAATGAACCCAAAAGGGAAAATGCAGCTTTGAATGTTTGATGGGATCCGTTCCACTATTTTTGTACATTCTTTTGTTTTGTTTTGTGGTCCCATTTTCTGACTGACTAAACTCCTCGAGTCAGACTGCTGAGTGGTTCCTTCGGAGTTAGGGATCGGGAGCGACTCATAAATGTTAGATTCTTTTACTTTTTCAAAGACTAATAATCATTTATTAACGACACTTCTGCTGGTCAGAATCCTCAGAGTTTACCTCTAGTCTAGTTCAGTGTACCAGGCTTTTGTTAGCTAACTAGCTAACGTTGGTTAGCTAGTTAGCTAGCATACTGCTAGCATACTTTGGAGTACTGTAATTATGCAACTATTTGCATGTTATTATCAGAACATGTAAGAGTCACTGAAAGATGAGAAGTTGCACTAAAGAAGGAGCTAGGAGGAGAAGGAAATGTGGAACGGTTCCTGAAAGTTGAGAAAGTTGAGAGCAGCCGTGTTGCTGCGGCTGCCATGAAGCAACAGCAACTTCTCGACTCTCAAGAACCGATCAAGGTTTTCTGATGTCGCAAATAGTTGCGCAAGTACACTATACCAACGTATGCTAGCACAGATATATCGGCAGCAAGACGTTAGGGTTAGCTACGTTGTTCACATTATAATCAAGGCTAAATCCTAAATTGACACCATTGTTTCTTGTTTTAACTTTCAAGCTGACAAAATGACACATATTCAGGGTTTTAAAAGGGTTTAATGACTCGCTAGTGTCAAATTTGATGTTTCCTACGTGAGAACCACAGCTGAGGCTGATCAGCAGTGATTTGTCGTTATCGACTGGTCCTGGGAACGAGGAGGAACGAGCTAATAGGTCTGCTGCCGTGACAGATGACGCTTTGACTTCACCACGGCCAATGAGACCAATGATGGCAGCGGAGGAGAGGGAAGGACCTGAAAACAGGAGGCAGTGGAGAAGGGGAAAGTCCTGTGGACATGAGCTCAGAACCAGCTGTTTGCTCCGCTGATCCGACACGTTCCTTCGTGTCTTTTATACATGACGTATACATACGTGACCAAAAGGTCACATATGTGTGTGTGTGTGTGTGTGTGCCTAAGTTTTGAGTTTCTTCAATGAATGATTCAGGCTTTGAAATGCAAATATGTGGATTTTAATTAGAATCCAGACTTTGTGGTTCTTGCAGGAGAACCGGCAACAGATCTGATTTAACAAGTCACTTTGCTTTGTGGTCGACAGCTTTGTGCGATTTTAACAAGGCAGAGATTTGGATTTGGGTGGCTTTGTGACTGCTTGACAGTCCCAGAGATGTGCACACAAAGAGAGACAGACAGGTCCAAGCTGAGCTCCCTCCCTCTGAGCTGAGAGATCAACTGCGCTGGAAAAGCCTGCATCCATGTATGCGATGTTGTTTTGATGCTATCGACAATCTCTCCATGAAACATCTCTCATCCACAATACTCCACTAACAATACTGGCAAGGTGACTCAAGTTTTTCAGCCTAAATAACGATCAGTACACATGTACACATGCTGAACAAAAATGGCCCCTGGCCCACTGATGAAATATTGAAATACCAATGTATGTGTGCAGCGCTTGCATGCACAGAACAGTCATTTTTGTGACGGCAGGTTAGTGTGAAACGCCGCAGGGAGCAGAGGAACATCGATCGGCAGCCGCAGTGAGCTTTTCGATGACCAGATACAGGATGGGACTTGTCAGCGAGGTAACAAACAACTGTTCCTGTTGACGCCCCGCTGACTGCTGATCGCAGTCTCTGACTGTTTTGCGGCAGGAAAATCAGCACACATGATGGAATAAACACAATTATTGCTCAACTTTTCTGGGTGGGAATGGAAATTGTATTTATTTGTCAATTCAATCTGCTGCAGCCAGAGTTTGGGGATCTGAACATGTGGTTTCTGTTACCACCAACAGGTGTCGCCAAATTATCCAGCAAGATTTATGCTGATTTATGTCAGCAGAGGGTTCAGGTTGGTCTAAATACTGTGTTTTGAGGACAAAGTGGATGAAGTCCTCCCCACACAAACACAAACACTCTCTCTCTCGTCTCCTGTATGATCAGCAGAAGGCTGCCCTCTGGAGGCCAGCAGTGAATGCCTCATCTCACCTCTGCAGCGTCACGTCACCACCGTAGTGAACTTCCACTTGTACAAACTATAGACGGGTTTTTCATTCATTCATACACAGCCTGTTAGAGAGATGAAAATTCGGACGACGATCAAAGTACTCTTAGTGGACAAAAGCCCAGTTGAGGTGTTTTTGCAGCTCAGTATCTGACCTTTGCTGGATGAAGGTAAAATCCCATCTGTTTGTAATGACATGTTATGTCCATCCCTCTCCTTCCCCCAGATCTTTTGGAGAACTCCTGGGACACAATTACACAAACACTTCCTCCGAATCAGCTGTTTCATTTTCTTACATCTGCACAGGGTTTGGCCTCGTGTCAGGCTCCAGTCGTGACAACTCCCTCTCCGTTAATACGGAGGTGCTGATGATCACAACCCTCATTCAACCATCCTTATTACTCTCGACCGGCTGACGACAGTAACTGGAAATTCAATTCTCACATCGGCCACGATGACAGTGGCAGATGTGATTGCGCTCTCTGTGTCCTCGTTTCTCACGTAATGTCTCCATGAGCCTTTCATTAACATGCACAAGCTCACCAACGCACTCTCATTGCACGAGCGTCGTCGTGATTACGCCGGAAATGAAGTATCCATATTCATCATTATTGTAGTTATTAGGCAGCGCTGATTGGCAGCTGGGTGACACGGCGTCGAGCGACTTCCCTGACCGATACATCACATCAACAATGTCACGAGATTGGTGTTGTCGCAGCATGTGATTATCTGCTGTCTTTGCCTCAAAATCCCAATAATAATTCCTAATCCTATTGGAATTAGGGCATTTTAAAAGTCCCAACTGGAGCATTTGTTATGTCTGGATGGCTGTGTGTCCAAAGATTATAAGATGATAACGGGATTGAAGATACTGGATGTTTCTATGGGGTTTTGACACCTCAAAACTGGCTTTTGACATTCAAGTTTTGATGTTTAAATTTCAATCTCCCAACGTGTCAAAGACTTCTCATGTACTTTTGTGTTCAGGACCTAAGTTTGCAGGATTGCTGTGGAATAGACCTTGTTTGTCCCCATTAGTCATTGTACGTTTCCTATCAGCGATAACAGCAAAAGTTAAACTTTGGATGACAACACACGGTGAGCAGGTTGTTCTGTTGATCAGTCATTTGACATCAAAGCTGTCATTGCAGTGTATTTTCTTTATCTCACTAGAAATAACTCTTCTCACTTCCAGTTATCAGTTTCACCTGATCTCAGTTTCAGCGAGATAAGCTGAAGATGAATGTATCATTACGAGACGAGTTCCTAGATCTCTAGATAAACACTAGAAGCAGAGAGTTCTCACATGTTTACGTCATATTTACATATCCGACTTGTTTCTGATTTTGTGCAAACAGGTTTTCTCGGTTGGATTTTATCGTTATTTCAGAAGCTGAGACGAGAACAGGTTCGAGCATCCTAAACCTCCAGCTGCAGACTTGGCATGATCCATTGCTGCGTGTTGGTTATTTAATCCAAATAAGTATGAGCTCACTTGTGTGTCTCACTTTATGCCTGAGACCCTGGTTTACAGTATTTTCTGGACCATTAATCCAGTCGTTACAAATTAACTGGTCAACAATTACAAGCTGGAGAGCAAGAAAGGAAATTAGCTGCTATTAGACACATTATTAATGTCACCAGAGCCACAAAGCTGTATTTGCTCTAATGACTATAATTGTATTGCCTGGTAATAAATACTAGATGGCCCAGTAATGAGACAGGTGGCCTCTGTCAACGAGCCGGAGCTGTCTCCTCCCCAGTGTGCATCCAGAAGACAAATACTTTTGGGATGACGCAAACTTAGTTCATAAGCTGACTGTATTTCTACCCAGATGAGACTCGATGTAAATATAATTGCGGCGGTGTGATGGACAGTTGAGGTAATTATTCCGCTTGAGGCGTCGCGGCAGAACACACTCGGTGTTTTGTTGAGCTGTTTTGATGCGAGCTGAGCTTCCTGCCAGCGGCGTCGACACGTCGTCGACAGCCTCTTCTCACACCGGCTCCTCTTGATGTGACTGCTGCCACTAACCGTTGTCGAGCAAAGGTTTCCAGCTTTCAAAAGTCTTGTTTTCTGACGCGCTTGAAACTTTTTTTTTTTCTCACTGGGTCAAGCTGTCTGAAAGACAAAGTTATAATTATCTTCCATTACGGTAGCACTGACGAAGTTACAGTCCGTCTGATAAAGTTTCCAGACTGACGGTGTCCCCTCATCTTGACAAAAAAAAATAGGTGTTATTGATTTTCCCGAACTAACAAATGTTATGTGGGTTAAATAAAACACAGAGAGCACACAGGAGGTTATGAAACCCAAATGTAAGGGGACTTGGACTGTTAAAATGTAGTTCTATTCATGGCACACCATAATTCATATCTACGTTCCAATTGAGCAATAATCACAAACAAATTATTTGTTCAGCATCTTAATTGTGTTTTCATTTTACTGGATAAAGCTATATTAATTAAGAAAAAACAAAACATCTACTTTAGCATGGTTCAAACTAGTTGTGAAGTAAAATCGGTGTACTCATGACAGGACTTTGCCTTCCATTTATTCTACCTTGTCTTTACTTGTCATTCATTAAGTGGATTCAAGATTGAAAGGACTTTTTCAAGCTGCCTTTGTGTGTTTATTTTCTACATCTTTGTAACCTTGTGGATCAATCAAGCCAATTCTCATTTAAGATAAAAAGCCAGATGAAGGCAAATTGCTTTTCAGCTGTGCTTTAGTGGGGGACTAAAATAATTAAAATTCCAAACTATTTAACATCTAAAGGCCTGAGTTTGACACAAACTGAACACTGAGGTGAACGTGAACTGTAGCTGGAGGCGTTCCTCCTAACATGCAGCTTCCTGCTGCGTCTCCTGGCTTCACTTCCTGCAGTTTGTCAGAGACAATATACAATGAGACAACAACAGGATTTCAACTTCAAACTGTTCCTCAAAACACTCTGCATGAGTCATAATCTAAGAAGCACAGTATAACAAATATCAGCATTTTCTATCATCCCAACTCAGTGTTGTAGAATAAAACTGCAGCTGCAGACTTTTTAGTGGGAACGCATTTTGACTATTAAGCAAAGACTCATGCAAGTTCAGTATATCCATTTGCATATTTGAGGCATTGCAGTAATTTACAGCGTAAAAGCAATTAAGTTAAAGGACGTCTCGAGGGCCCCCACCTGGTTTGAACCCAAACAACCCTTTGATCTTCGTTAAGTGGTTGCATTCATATTGCAAAAACCTTATCTGAATAGAATTCAATTATTTCTGGGTTCATGCTGCATCACCCAAAGACTTGGGACCTCAGCTGAGGTGGTCTGTGGGTATCGCCAAATGACAACTTGACCAAACATACACACATATACACATTATACATTATACATGCATACACACCTTCAAAGTCTGAGGGGGTCCGAGTCGGGCTACTTCCAACCCAATTGACCCAGTGTCGGTCAGGTTGTATTGCAAACATACAGTGTTGGGTTATATTAGAAACCAACCCAACCGGACACATCAAACATCTACAAACATTTCTGAGGGATCCCAGGTTGGGTTCTGTTTACACCCAACCCAATTTGACCCAACTCACATGTTATATTTAACACTTTGACACAGTCTCAGACGTCCTGAGCCACCGTGGGCTCTTATCAGCATTTCAGTCTTGGAAGAAGCAAAGTTGATATCTGTTGCTCTCCAATCTATTGATTAGGACTCGTTTAATTCACACAGAAGTGGAAATCACTGGAATGAGGAGGAGCCAAGAAAGCCAACCCAGAGCACCTACACAGTGCATTGTCTCCTCTGGCAGCAGAAGGAGGACCGTGTGTTCACAGCACATAGATTTATTTTCTAACAACAAAGAGCAGGGGAGGCGCTGGAGCCCAAGACTTGACAGCCTTGAATGAAGATGCTCTGAGTTGTCCTCACGCTTGTCAATGTCGACTGTCAGCTTTTTGTGTGAGTGACGTTGCTATTTGTGTGCACAGTCAAAAAAAAAAGGCATTGTAAGCCTGGATGTGCCAGATTTCAGGTAATGAAGTGCAGCATTGTTTCGTTGGTAACAAACAAGTGTCAGTTGTTGTGAATTCAGGTGGTTGGTCGCTCATCGTGTTCAACACCAAAATCCTCCGTCTTGTTCCGTGTTGTTCTGTTTTCTACCAGTCACCTCAGTCACCTCAGCTGCTCCCACCTGTGTCTATTGTCGTTTGAAAGAGTTTTCAACCCTGAGTTTCCTTTCACTGGTTGGTTTGTTCGATGTTTCTTGTTTTGTGATTGATAAACAGTCCATTGTTGTTTTTTCTCATTCAAATCTTTAACTCAAATAAAAGTGCTTGTCCCATTATGGAACCAATTAATGGTTACTATGGTAACTGATGGCGAAACAACTGGAAGTGATTCATTTTGTTCTTGCTTTAACTAAAGGATGCTCGGATTCATTATGTCCGTGTTTCACTCTGGTTCATGTCTCTTCATCGTCCAGCGCGTTCGGACAGTCGGTCCGGAGCTGAACCCATCAGCCAGTCAAGTAGTCGACCAGTAGTGGAGACACAAGTCCAGCCAAGAGGGCGGTCATTCAACCAAAATGATTACTTCCAGACGGGAGACCAGACAGCCGTGCCTGAGAGGAGAGAACACACACACACACACACGCACACATCCACTGAGAGAAAAAAGAAAAGAGGGGAGGTGACAGAAAATACAGTGAATGATCCGTTATATGAGGCATTTTTGAATGTTTTCATCTCCTCAGAGAGTCGTGACAGATCTGTGAGAAGCAACATGACGGGACTTGTACTCATGGTTTACCTGTCGCTTCACCTGGCAGACGCTCAGCACTACAGGAGAGGTAGGCCAGCCTGCTCTGTATGCACGATGTCATCAACACAAATTACGGTGATTTTAGTCGTCATCTCGAACAGTAACGACGGTTCAGACTTCATCTGTGTTTGAGGACACAGGACTTCAAGTCGGAGCGGTGCTGTAGTTATTGGATCCATTCACTGAGGAAATTCCTTTCCCAGCACTCACATAGTTTCATAGTTTGATGCTGAAAACCTGCTGCACTTTGTCAATTAAATCCAAATCTTTTTGTCTTCCTTTGTATGTTTCTTCCATTCCTGTGTTTCATATGTGTTCTCTGAGCTATTGTTCAGTTGTCAAAGCAACTTTAAACACGCTCCAGCAAAAATATGCATTTAGAAAAGGGGAATGAGTTCAACTATCAAGGAGGCTTTGGCCTTCACACTGCTGACACAACTGGACACTTCATCAGAGTAAAAGTTATGATTATTTTATGTCGATTAATCTGATGTCAAAACATTGGAATGAAGCTGTGTGTGCTTTGGACCAAAGGAGGAGTTTCTGGGTGTCTGATCATAAACCCCTTTTTCACACATTGTAATGTATTAAAGAAAATGTCTGTTTGTCATTTAGTGCTGGTAAAATAGCCTGTTGTTGGTCATTACAAGTTTTTGAGACTAGACTGAACCAAAATGACAAAATGAAAGACTCCAGACTAGGGAAACAACAACAACAAGGACAACAAGCATCTTGACAATGAGTCAGACACACATCCACTGTACGAGACGTGAGGGTCACCAGAACGTATCAACCAACCTGCTTCTGGTGAAATCACCTTCAAATCCTTTTAAAGTTTACATTTATCTAAATGTCCGTCTCTTTTATTAGCGTGGACCAACTTCACAAAGTGAATTTTCCTGGGTTGGTGCGGAAAACTGTTCCTCTCTGGTGGTGGACGATAGTATCAGCAATTACCCACCAGTGTGTCCAGGATCCCATTAGTGATAAATCCTCTCCTGTCTTCACCGGCGATAACAACTAACCACACTGTATTGATGGTGTTGACATTATATTTGTATCTGACGTGATACACATTTGCAGTTTAGGATTGAAAAAAGGAAAAAAAACAATTGTGTCTGTGTCTGATTCTAGTCTGTCTTTCAATCAGAGGTTAAAATCACAGCGGTCACATCATATAAAGGTCCTCTAGATACAAGAGACGGACATTAGCATGACGCCAAAAATAGTGACAAAATTTAGCTTTGTTGTCATATTGATACACTGGATAATACGTATATTTGCTTTCTGGTTTTAAAAATGAGGAACGTCGACATCCCTGTGTATGTACAATGAACTAGTGTCAGGAAACAATTATTGAGGATCCAGCTAGCATGGTTCAGAGAGCAGTGCTCACTCATTACTGAGCCATACAAGGTTGTTTAACATCGAAGTTTATGGACACACACACTACGACAGGTTTTGGTTAGAACTGACTCCACAAATTAGTCTAAAAGGAAGCTGCAAGCTGAAAAGTAAAATCTTTGCAACTGAGAAATGTGCACGTGTATGAAGTAGAAGAGGCACGTTGTCTCCTCCATGTGAACAGTAGCTGGAACTGAGACTGGCAGGAAGCAGGTACACTGGAAGATCAGGCTGCGTAAGTGCTGTGAAAGTAAAAGTATGTGGCCGGCCAGGCCCGCAGCCAGCAGGGCGGATCATTAACGGGGAGCTGGCGAGGCACCGCGGCGTACACGTCTGTAGGGTTCAATACGGGTCCAGATGAAGCTCAGCATTTCTGCTGGGCGCCTCATTAACATCCGTGTCGGCCTGCACACTGATGGCAGAAGTATGTGTGAGGCCATGGAGGAGTGGAAATAGACGGACGCATGTAGAGGAACTCAGAGGAAGATTTCACTGGACAGACTCATGAACAATGGTGGATATTCTGTACGGTATGAAGTGTAAAAAGGAAGAAGGAGCTCCTCCTGCACCACATCGGTCTGATGTTTTTATAATATCTTAAACTAAATGATTAAAATTCAAATGCAATTATGGCACCCACAGATTTAGAAATCACCCAAGACAAACATTTCTTCCGTTAATAGGATCATTTAGCTGCATCACCTTAAGTCTTTTATGTTGCCGACATATTTAGATTCAGGCTTTCACTGTGGAGCGCTTGAACTCGGGTTGCCATGGTTACAATTAAGCCACATCGTCATACATCAACTTGTGGATGTCAAAACAAGTCCAATCAAGAAATAATAATGTAAAATGTATTCCAGCATATCACTGAAGTGTAATTAAAATTCAATTTAATTAAGCCTTAAAAAGTGAAATGTCTGCTTCAGAAATAATTGTACACCACAGTTGATCCAGTGATGAGGGTTGATAAATTAAAGCTTCACAAGTCAGTTTCCGTTACTCTGTGGTGTGTTTGACCGTAATTATGCTGGAGGGGGTGAGTGAGTGGGTTTGTTCAGTCACTCATTCATGCCTAGGAGCACAGGGAGGCCGACATTCTCTTGGAGTAAAACTGAGTATAGCCAATGATGTTACGATGGATTGCACCGACGTTCAGGCCTCCGATTAGAGGCGTCCTGTTCTGCCGTCGGTGTGGGCTTCTCTCTCTGGATGCCACTTGTCAGTTCGGAGCATCTGTGTGGCTCAAGATGAAGATCAGTCACAGCTGCAGTTGATCCTGATCCTGCAAATATTTGAGCACTAATCTGTTTTTTCTCCTCCGACCCACCAACATCCACCACACGGATTTCTTGAATATGAGGACGATTGTCTCTAATTTCCTCTTCTCGTGTGTTCTAGCTCTGTTTCCGTCAGCGCACAGGATCAGACGTGGGACATATTCTCTGATCAACCCCTCGTTCCAGCGCTCAGTGGAAGATGTCAATCTGCTTTTTGAGGTCAGTTAGGTGGTTCTTTACTGGATATCAATTGAACTATGTTTCTAATACACTAAGAACATTTCCAGATTGCACATTTGTGGTTAATCATCAATGAATTGAAGGCTCAGAACAGTTTGTCCTGCTGGCGTCTGTGAAACCAATGGTGAGGAATGTGTTTACTTAATTCTTTTTTTTTTTTTTTCCTGACTCTGTCTCGCAGATTCTGCTGGCTGGAATGCAAATCCAGGGCGAGGATCACTCCATGCTGATCCCAGACAAGGAGCTGGCCTCTCTGAGGAGCGTGGAGAAGTTAGAGGTCATCTGCGCCGACGTTCTGCCCAAGCGGCTCTCCGAAATCCGCTGTCTGACGGCTGAGCTCGCACAGCGCCAGCAGCCACTGAGCCAACAAGACTTTGAGAGGACGGTGCTGACCCTGGTGTACAGCGCTCAGACTCTAGCTGGTCTCACCAACCAGCAGCAGAGAGAGATGTGGACCGACACCATGATCCAGCTGTTCAGAGCCCTCCAACGGGACCTGAGAGCTTCCTGAGGAAAATACATGCAATAATAAATATTGTGATAAAGTTGTGATAGCTCGTCTTCCTTGGTATCATGTACAAATATGCGGATGTTTCACAGCAGTATACATCTGTGAATCCATCAGGGAACCTGCTGGCTGAGACAGACCTCTAGTGAGATGGTTGCTTTCACACTAACAGAAAACTGCAGTTTGCACATTTTTTATGGTGGACTGAATGAATTCAGCAAAAGTCTGACCGACAGAAGATGATGTGAACGGAAATGTTTCATGCCCTCTTATCAAATACTTTCCTTCTCTATCATGTGGTATTAATATCGCAGTTAGTCTCTTCACATCAGATGATGATGGTGTTTCTGCTCTCAGCCACTGAATTGTTTTTCAGCGCTGTCACCTGACTGGAGCTTTAATATGGTATGATTGATTCTTCTAATTTATTCATTAGGGGTAAATTGAATAAAGTCGACCAAGCTGAGCCACGGAAGGTTTGCAGTGATTGCACACACACAAACACACACACACACACACACACGCAATGTACATAATTATGTCTTTTCCAAGCTGAACACATACCGACTATTGATCAATGTTACAACAGAGATCTACAAAAAAGTTAGGGTGACATCGCAGAGGAGATTCTCCCTCTGCTGGATGGCGTTAAATGACTTCATGATCGCTCAGTTGGTTTGTCAATAAACGCACACAGAGTTGGATTCATACTTAATCATCATGTATATCAATGGCACCCCATTTCTCATTTCAACAAACTGTAGAGGAGATGTTTACTTCACAGCTTCTCTGTGTTCATCTTGGGCTTTTATTTCACGTTTACTCATCCTGGAGTGCAAAGAAAGCTCATCAGTTTCTACAAACAAATCTCTGCAGGATCTTGCAGTCTGTTTCTGAGGATGTCAGCATTCATCTGATGCCCGAGCCACTGGTGCTGACTCGGAGGACTGATTTTCAGTATAACGATGGAGATGAAGACCGGAGGGAAGAATTTCTTGTCAAGACCCAGGATCAGTCAGCCTTTAATCCCCTGATGGATATTCAAGAAAATATATCAATTTTTCATTTCCTAATCAGATCTGATCGTAACAGTTAATTCTAACACCTTTTCCATTATATGCTGATATGATTAAAGTCTCAAAACAAAGGAGCTGCATAAGTGGAAATGTATTCACTGTGTAAACTGCTTCAGTGTATTATGAGTTCATTACAGATGTTACAGACACTTTGCATAAGGAGTGTCCATGTATTCAGAGCGTCCTTGTATACATTGATTTGACAGCCTTGCATATTTTTACAGTCGATAATCCGAAAGGACATATGATAATGTGTAATATTATTCTGCAGAATACCAATTGCAAACTCGATTACAGACCTGCAATAGACGTAATTTTGGAAAGTGATATCCCCATTGGACATGTCTTTTAGAAAATAGTATTTAATTAAGTTACTGAATGCATTTTTTGCAAAATTCTCCTCTTTGATTGTGCTGTAAATTGTGTAAGAAAAAACAATGAAATCAGCTTAGCTGTGCACTGAGCTGTAGTTTATAATGCAATTATTTTAATGTGATTCCTGTGGAGAAATATGACATACTGTAGTTTCAACCCTCAGCAGATGGATGCATGTTGAGAGAGCATCATCATGTGGCTGCAAACAGAACTGCAATCAAATGTTCATTTATTTATTTTAAATTTCATATAAATACACCTCCTTTACTTTACTAGTCACGTTCACATAATTTGACACGCTACAGAACGATTTGTCCGGCTAGTAGAGAGATCACTGTCAAATAATTCCTTCACAAATTTTCTGTCGAGATGACTTCACATGTTACACAGAACCTGGTGGTGCATTCACATGCACCCACGCTGTTTTTTTTTTTGAAGGAAATATGTGTTTTTAAATGTCCCTTTTTTTTCCCTAAGAACATTACTTCTTACTCTAGCTCTGCTCACTAGGTGGCAGCATTTCTCAACATGTGTCCCCTCTGTTTCACTCATGAATCACTTCTGTTGAGGGTTTTTGCAGATTCATGCAGGAGTTGTGCAAAGTTGGATAAGTCCACAAGAGGCGACTGTAACAGTCCAGTCCACGTGTACATGCAAGCAAGAATCCGACACTCATTTAATGATGTGTAATAAAACACACATGTGACCGGCAACAACACACACCTTGGATGTGTTTCAGTGGGAACAACTGGAGCAGAAACTTGTCAAAATGTAAAGTCGATTCTGCGCTCACCTCCCACGGAACACCTCAAACCCACTGATCAGCGTTTTTTCTGCACAGATGTCCGATACATTTTCATGCTTTAAATCTCAAACTGCCGCAACACTGTGATCAATACACGTCATAAAGTGTGTCAAAACACACGGTGCGTTCCTGCACTGAATGAGCACACAAAAACCTTCCATAACACATCCACTCTGTTTTTCCATTTTCCCCCAGTCACAAGCCATGTGTGATTACTTGGTGCGGGGGCCTCGGACATTATGAGAAAATAATTCAGGATCTTCATAAACACTGTGGCCACACTATTAAAAACATTTGTCTGGCAAAAGTCAACAGTCAGCATTAAGAGCACGTATGTAGAAGATGGAAAAAATAATATTTTTTCCATTGCAATTCTTCATGCAGGAAGAAAAAAAAAAAGAATATGGCAGCGACTTCTAAAAATGTGAATGAAAGACACATTGGGAAGTGATTTATGAACTGCGGTGGATAAAGCAGAGTGAGGTCATCAACATGAGTCTGTCAGTCAACGCCACTGTAAGTGACACCTCTGTGCCTATATGAAATATAAGACTGAAAAATTACTTTATTCAGGTTATGGTTGGATGACTTGTGAAGATTTATGGTTATAGCCTGTCACGGTTTGAAACCACAGGTCTAAGAGCAGGTTATTGTTGTAGCCGTACAGGAAGGTGCATTACGGGGAGCTGAGCTCAGTGCCAGCAGAGGGAACTGAGGAGGGATCGGATGAATGGATGGACAAAGGTGGGATTAACCAGGCAGGGTCACCTGCTGTATCCAGGAGCAAATTACACAGCGTAACTAAGAGGATGGATCTCATAAGCCTATTAAATGCTCTTTATACCTCCCCATCAGTACGAGCATAATGCTCCAGACTGTAATAATACCACAGATGGAATGACAACTTCCCCTGCCCAGTCTTCCCCCTAACAGAAAACTTAAAGTCTGGTGGTTAAAATCTGACTTGAGTTATATCACCACTTCCGAAGGGCTGGCTGATTATCATTGCCATGGTTACAATACAAAACTGTCAGTCAAGTTAGGGTTATGAATGTAATAACTTCAGGTTGTAGCTGATTTCCTCCCTTGCTTTGGTCATGATTACAATGGCCGACTGAAGATATGTGCTTTCTGAAATAGAGTAATTTGAAGAAGGAACAGAGGGCCACATTGCAAATCTTCACTGCAGATGTTATTAGACATTTAAAGGTCTGACCAAAGGTGGTCAGACTGCCTGCTCAAATATATTTGCTTCCCTTCCCTTCACTGGCTTCCAGGAAATAGTCTTTCATGGAAAAAAAAAAATCAGCTGGGAAACCATTGGGGGAAACTGCAAGGCGTGAGTGTAAAATATGAACGATTTTGTGTGCATATTTTCTGTCGTGATTCATTGCCTCGGGATCTGTTGACAGTTGAGTAGCCATATTTAGTATTTTTTTTGTCCCACATTTAAATAAACCCAGCAACCACAACCCTCACGTTTGAGCTACAGGTCAGCATTCTGACCACATGGATTTGTTGGGCATCATTTCGATGGGAGGGTGGGAGAATTCTTTCACTCTCCCAAACTCATATCAGACACTGTTCCGATAAGCTACACCATTCACAGGAGTTGTGGTATGCTGTTTTTCAACAACGCTCCCCGGGTCCTGAATTTGATTTACTTCGGTCATATCCAGTCCCAGGTGAGCAGTCTCAGAGGAACAGTCCAGGGACAGACCGAGTCTATGATTAATAATGGTACCTGGACGTTTTTGTGAGCCTGTGTTGCCTCTTAGACTCTATTAAGATCTGTATCAGCTAAGGTGATCGAATTTATCTTCATCTTTAAAGGGGACAATATGGAGTTGATTTGAAGTCGACATGTTTTGGATTATTGGTGCAACAGTTTATTTTTTCAGCAATATGGAAGTGTTTAGACTCAGTCATTTGGTTTTACTGACTTCCATCTGCTGTACCCAGAAGGCACGGGCCATCGCACCATGTTAGGTGTTCATGTAAAGCGTAGAAGCACACAACGTAACAAGTTTCATCACAGAAGAAGATCGAAATGATTGAGTCAACACCTTTTAGCATATGTTACCAACCCGAGAGGGAATGAATATTTATTGACAGTCAATCTGACAGTTAAAGTTTAAAATGAACAGCAACATTTGGAAAGCACCAGATTTAAGTCCCCATGGTGTTTGTGTGTGGATGCAGACCAGACACCCATTATGTCTTCAGTGTCAAACTAACTAAGGGAAGACGTATACAGGCCCCCAGGGAGTCATATACCTCACACTTTGCTTGTGCCCTGATTGCTCCACACAGTCTGATTCGTACATCATTGAACAACAACTGCCAACGACCTCGCGCTGACGTACATCTAAGATATGTCAGCACATCCACACCCTCCACCAGCTCTTAGACAAGGGTTCCTCCATAGACAAAGCCAAACAAGTTTATGCACAATGAATAATAGAAAACAGAGATAACAAAGACGTATTGGTCTCCAGTTCAAGAAACAGATGCAGATAATGTTACCAAGTGTATTCCAGATGCTTTCACTTTTAAAGATGGACAGCACGCTCCTCTTGTAAGCAAACATTGTCTTATCCACTCTATATTTAAGCGCGACGGTCAGTGAACAACTGGAATCTCTTCTTGTGGAAAAATCGATGAATTATGGAGAAGGGCCTGAGGTATGCATAGCTTGTGGGCATTCCCGTTCAAAAAGTCCAGATTCTCTGTGTTGTTGCAGTCCATCCTCTCACTAGATCCAGAGAACTTTACCCAGGAAATCCTCGTCTCACTTTGGTGCCAGAGCTGGAGAGCAATGAAACTCACGACATGCCTGGAACACTTTGCCAACACAAACCCAGAACGACCCGTTCATGAACATCCATAAATCTTCATGTATGTTCTCCTGCAGTGAGCCCTGTAGCTGCTCTGTATTCCAAAAGCAGTAATATGCAGAAATCTCCAATCAATTCTTACCTGCCAATACTGCTGCTACTGCATGTGCACTGAATGTCCACTCCCAAGTATCATTACTATACATGATACACTATGATTAAATACATGCTGAGTCACTGTTACTTGTAATCAGCGGTTGTTGAGTAGAAGGATGATGTTACGGTGTCCTTGCTCGTCTCCTGGACACAAATTTAATAATGAAACAGAGCTCAAACAGATGCTCAAACCAGTCATTCAAGAACATTGACTGAGTGGTTTCTGAGCGATCGTCATGCTGTACTCTGCCAAGATTACAGTCGGTTCCATGTGAGTTTGATGACTGTGACTTAACATCATAATTCAGAGGGATGTCTGGAAGGTCCTGGTCGAGATACAGTGAGCATGGATCTGTGGTTCACATATGGGGAATGAACTGAGTCTGGAGCAGAAACAAAGATGTTCATCAGCAAAGGGAGTCAGTGGAAAATACCCGAGTATTCCTGACCAAATCCATCTAATTAGCGCGATTCATCTTGTTGGGGTGCCACTCTCCGGGTTGAAGTAATTAAACACTGAGGCCCTGAAAGGCCTCTCCCTGCTGCCCTCCTTCTCATTTACTTAAGGTCTCAAGGGTGCAGGGTCATTTCTTTTCTTCTTTCTTTACTGTATTGATTTGGACCTGAAGTCATCCACTTGAATGTTTAGAAGTCTGTGGGGGGTCACCGTGAAGAGGTCATCCAGAAGATTGGGAGCGACAGCTTGCAAACGTCACACGTAATTGAATCTTTGCGAAGCAGATGAAACGGCAGATAACTCAAAGGGGTATGGAATGAGGGAGGGGCTGGGGAGAGTTTATGACTTACACTGGTGAGCAACAATTTGCACTGAAATTGAAAACTAGGGGTTGATAGATGATTAGGCATCTCCCAAAAGTTCTAAGTAAAACTGTAAAACTGCCTTTTAGTCACACATGTTAATAATTAGTGTGATCGCCTGGTTGCTGTACGTAATGAGCCTCTTCCTTACGACGAATGACCTTGAACACAGCAGCATTCCCTCATCGGAGAGTGATGTCATAGCTATTAGCTTCTTCCCCAGTGCAATCATCAAATGTTGCGGTTACCAGTTGCCTTTAGCAGTGTTTATTCATAACTTACAAATAATATTGCACATAAATTATATAGTATAACAAACCTAAAATATACCATCAGAGCAGCTACTTTATGTTTGGAAATATACTGACAAAAGTTCCCAGAAGCAAGTGATTACCAATAATTACTATAGGTAAAGTGGAAAAGGTAATCTTGTGCATATTGATGAAATGTCTCACTGTGGATTCAATTAGCCTGCTTTTTCAGGTCCCCGTGATGAATTGTAGGCAAGAATAATTCACGTCGGCGGCAGCAATCAGTCATGTATAAAGCATGTCCATCACATGAATTATGCCACACTGAGAGCAAAAGCTATGTGTAGTTCATTTTACTTGATAAAAGAAGTGATAGAAGTAAGCATTCTAATGAGCCTAGAATAATAAACAGAAACAAATGTTTAGCTGAGATGCTAAGATTTTAAGGATGGTTCCTGACCATCTTAGCACACTAGCTCTTATATTTAAGGCCCTGTTTTAGTATTTTAACATGTTCTCAAACACCTTATTTCCTATACTATCCTATACTTCCTATATAAAAAAACAGCATCATAGGAATTCATCACCCAAGAACTAGAAATAGTTTTGTACTACCTTTAGCTATTAGCTGTTTCAAAGTGGTTGACCAGTCCAGCTAGCTGCTAGCAAACATGTCATGGCGGTTAAAGCGGGCGAGGATGTTGGGTAATTGTCTAAACCAGTATATATACATATATTCAGCATTATGTTGTCATGTGACATGACACAAATGTTTCTGCAGACACAGATACTGTGGCGCCAGCAAAGAGTAGATATACATCGTGCTTAAAAACATCAACCATCAAGATAAGTAATGACGCGGCTAACCGAGGCTCTTTACAATGAATTCAAGTAAGCCGAGAGTATGACGGAATGCTTTCAAACATTGATTTATCTTGTGATTGCTCATGCTCGTCAGTTGACCCCTGACCTCAGGAAGCATATAAAACAGCAGGAAGTTTACACAAGCTCAAATTTATACATGGTAAGTGGCACAGGGCCCAGACAGTCTATGCACAACTGATAAATCGGTCATTGTTTTACAGATGAAGTACTGATGTCAATGGGGAGTCTGTACACTGACTGCAGTGTGGCCAGGACCTGGAATTGTTCCTGAATACAATTGTAAAAAGGCAAGTTTGTTGATGATGTATACTGATTTGTGATACTGATGTTTTGAGAAACATCAGTATGCTTCCGATGTAAGATGAATCAACACATATATATTAGATCAGATGGGGCAATCATGTGGGACAGATGATGTTTTGCTACATGTAAAATCCCTGAAAGTGCAAAACGGCATGCTAGTGTTGAAAGATGTTCTTCCAATGTTTCTAGTGCAGCAGGAATCACTAAGAAAAGGGAGTTGGTCCACTGGAGACCAGACCAGAGTGTAACCATGACCTATAATTTGAGCCTCCTCCTCTACCATGAGCTTCCTTTCACAGGTGAGTGACTCTGGAGGGTGTCTGGGGACTGTTTCCTAGAAGGGAGTGATGGACATTGTGAAAGGAAGAAAGTGTGCAGGTCCTCTGGGACCAGATAATTTGCACTTACCTGGGAACTGAGGGTTCATGGTTCCTGAGATTGCAGCTCCATAGGGAAGTCCCAAGAATGTCAAAGGCTTTGCAGTCACCTTTCAGGCCAACACATGGGAACTGTCATCATGCATCTGTGTCCAATGCCAAGGTCGGGTAAGGGATATGATTTGGCTTTTGACCTTTGCTGAAATTCAGCCATTCGTCATGCATTGCTGAATCAGAGGTTCTGGTTCCGTGCACATCTGTTCATGATGCAGGTAGCATGCTGTGGGACTGTGACTTCTGTGAATCTAAATGACCTTCTGATGTGTTTAAATTGATGGCAGTTGAGTGACCCTGGATCTCTCCAAGGCCAACATTATTCACTGCTGAAAACTAGACAAATGTAGAATCTAGAATAAGATAGATGCTTCGGGAGATTCTTGGACACACTTGTTAAATGCTGTAAGGTTTATTTTTGCCTGCTGAGACGGTAACCATCCATCTTCCTGCGCCAAACAATGCCAGGATTGTTGCTAAGTTTGCCACTTAGATGTCCTAGTGTTTAAAATGGCTGTGAAAGACGCCTTGAGTGAACTTCAGGTGTTTACTTTGTCAAAGATGGATGAAGTTGACTCCTAGCTTAAATACTTTGACTTTGGCTCCATATACCCCCGTCATATGTCTTAACCATTGACGGGGTGGTTCTGCCTATGGCAGAAAATTAGCATCTTCTCTTTTTCTCAAGCTGGTCAGTGAGGTCAGCCTCCGACTGACACAAGGATGGAGATAGACAGGTGACCCCTGACCTTTCAATGAAGGCTCACGTGGACAATCATATAGTTTCAGAGCTGACACTGACATGATCTGCTTCAGGTTTAGAGGACCGACCTAATAGATATTGGATTTCTGCGCCATGCACATTGAACACACCCATTGATTGACAATAGTTTTAAGCTGATTGAGAAGAAAGGAATTGGAACAGAAATCCAAAAGATGATTGAGCGTATTTTAGTCAGCCCTGCGGAGAACTGTATCTCTGTCTTCATCCTAACAAAGCTGCTTAGGTCAAGTAAATTACAATGATTGGAGCTACAGGGGAATGTTCATGTTCATACAGGCCTCTTCTGTCCTTTTGAGGCTTTTTTTCAACTTGGACGTAGTATCTCATCAGTATCACTCATTGTTTACTGTCAAAGTAATCGCTGTCGCAGATCTTATCAAAGCGTTGGTTCACTGGTCGAATCACTGCTTATCTGGGTTGAACAGGAGGTCAAACCCACACATTCCTAATCAGCTGGAATGGCTGAGAATGACATTTTTTGTTTTGGCCAATCTGTATTCTTATTGAGAAAAAAACAGATACCTAACAATGAAATTTCATCCTTAAAACGTATGCTCAATTTGTTATTGATGGGGGATAAACACTGGCAGGACATAACATGAAAAGCACATTAACTCACAAAGCACAGGTTTTTAATATCACAATTTTAGCATGGAGATGTGGAAGGAACTGTATCATTCCTATTGTATTGTTTTTAACTCAGAATATAGTGACTGGACCTTGAAAAAAAAGATTCTAGCAAATATTGCATATTGTTTTTTGTGACAAAGGAACAACAGCTGGTCTGATTGGTGTTTTGTGTGTTTAAATAGGTTCAGTGACAATCCAGGGAAACAAGCACTGACATCAATAAAACGCAGCAGAAGGCACAGTACCGAAATGGGAACTGGCATGGGAAGTTAATGAGCTATAGCCTGGATCCGCCTGGATGCTGAGTGTGTGGAGCATCATGTGCCGTCTCATACAGCTCAGGCTTCAAGCTGGGCTTTGTCTCTCTGGCATGCTCATCGTTACAATAGCTTATTTAGCTGATAGCATCTGCTGTGTTTGCTTTGGGAACAACAGATTTCATTATGAGGAGCACGGAAAGACACAAAGGATGAGTTGAGTCAATACATTTTTTTTTATTCTTTCCCGACTTGACCTCTAGAGCAAAGTTTGCCGCTTCCTTCCAGATTGAACGAGCTGGCCTCAGGCTTACTCAACCCCCTTCAAATGCTGAAGTGGTTCCAGTTCACCTATCCACAGACTTCAGACTTCAGATTTTTATTATGACAATAAGATGACACCAGTTCTTGTGATTCTTCAAAGAATACCACAACGATTCCAGTTACTCCTCCTCTCTGGAACCAGCCATTCCAACCTTTTTCCTGAGACTGATGAGAAAACTGATCCACTCAAACCCTGGCTCAGCAGTTCCACTCATCCAGTTCAAAATGATAACCAACCCAATGTTTGCTCACGTTTGGACACTCTGCCAACAACTCTTACCAGCAAATAAATGCTTACTAGGAAGTCCAGGCCAATAACCCTCCAGAGTATACAGTCCCTTAACATCACCGCGCTCCAACATGTCCATTACTCCAGGCTTGTCTTCCAGGCTCGTCTTCCAGGACTCTCCTCCCAGCAGCTGTCACTCGTCTGCATCCAACCACTTGCTGCAGTCTTCTCCCTGCGGCCAGTTTGCTCATTGTGTATAATCCCATAAGTGTATATCATCCTCTAACCCTAAATAGGCACATTCTCAATATCACACTCTGCATTACGGTACACTGTTTTATTTCCCTTCTTACTCATTAGAATGTCCACTTAAAAGAAAACACATTGTAAAAACTTTAATTTAATGCTGCCCCATTGTAAGCTGAGAAACATCCAATGGTTTGCTTTAAACACATTTCGTTCATACCTCAGTCAAGACTGAAAATCTAGCTCATTGTCTCTGTAACATGTCAAAGGTATTGTTTTTTTTGTACCTTGGAAGCAATGTGAGGAGAAACTTGTCTGACATTCTTGACTTTGAATGTAATCTTTTGTGCGATATCCTAGTGGTCTCTAAAGGCTAATACGTTTTAAAGCATTACAATGTCCACAGTAGGAAATTTGAGCATTTAAAATATGATTTTTTTTAAAACCTGCAGCTTACTACGGACACTTTGACATCTGGGATCATACTTATAGACCAGTAAACAACATGTAAATTCCACATAAACTACTGTAAACTTGTGGGTGTTAATGGTGGAATTTAATAAATCTATTTAAATCCTAGCGTTCTATCAAACCTCAGTGTTGTACAGCAGAAAAGCAGGAAATAGAAACCAGATTCTGCTCATGGGTAAGTAAAAGCCTCGGGTGGAGAACTTCTGATTTAATTTATTGTCCCCTCTGGCCGCTCAGATGGAGTTTTGCAGGGCAGGAAATGAGATGCCACGATCAGAAGAACACATGAGGGACGACTGATAGCAGGTAAAAACAGATGGTCTGTGCATTGTCCATCTTTTAACACTGATCAGCATTTCTGTCAAACTACTTGAGTCTTTATTCAGGATAACACAGTATACACAGTATGTCACCGATTCACCCAACAACCAAATTTTTTCTTGATATTGCTCATCATCAAGTGACTTTAACTCCAAGATCCTTTAAGCTGCTGCTGTCATGGCGATGTTTTTTACTCTTGCTAATTCTGATTCACAGCCAAGAGAAAAGCTGAAACCATGAGTTTTAGGGGACATTACTAATCTTAGATTCAAACGCAGAAAGATGGGTAATGGTTGTGGGGTTTTTACTTCATTGTGACGAATAATCATAAAGTGTAGCGACAGTGTGCAGGTGAACAGCTGTTTGACTGTATTCGTTCACTGTAACCTATTCCCTTCTGGATGCAGTTTCATTTGCATGCTCTGCTGATGACCCTCAATTAGAGTCACACTCCAGCTGACTTTTCAGCACCAATCACTCTGCAGTATGGAGGTGAGACTCTGCCAGTGCACCAGACGGGGATTCATACAGGAATTTATTGATTCATGCTGATGACTTTCGACACTAAAAAAGAGGCGTAGGGAGTTTTCTTTCAGGCTGCTCTGACATGGAGCGTGACTCCGGCTGAATTCCTTCCAAAGGGTGGCCAAAGCCCTCGATTAATCTGTCAGAGAGACGCTGCCTACTCCTGTTTAGCATTTATCAGATCTGCCCTGTTAGTGCCTGCAGCTCATTAAGCATGTCATTATTCATGTCCCTTTCCCTTTCTGCTTTTCCTCACTTTCACTGCTCACAGAGGTGTCTATCAGAAACCCGCGTGTGCTGCACGGATACACGGAATGTTTGTATATTCAGAGCAGCTGCCCTGATGAGGAAATTATCTGCTGTTATTTCAAGGACAAATCCGTGCTGCGCACCCATCAATCAATTGATTTGTCACTTGTCATTACCCTCAGAATCACTGAGTGTGTTTTGACTTTTCCTTTTCAGCATGTTTAATAAGATACGGTTCTATATAAGTTATTTTATTACAATTATCCCCAAAGCTGGTTCAAGCTGTCAAACAGGACCTGTTTTATTTTGAAAAGTTGTTTTTTACTTTGAAAAGTGACATCCTGTGTGGTTACCTGCCTGATGCGTTGCACCTGTGTGTCACAGTCCAGGCCTGCTCTCATCATCTCACCACCTGTTGCTCAATTTCTTGTTTGAATTCTGTCTGTCAGTTCTCTTTGCACATTCGTATTTTTCACTACACAAATATGGTACTAATAACTCATATTTTTTGTTTACAGATGGTGCTTGAAGATCAAAACATCTCACTATCGAATGGATCTGGGCCTAACAATTGTTTTTGGGTCATCCTGGCATGTTCTAACAGAACAGAACTTTGGAAGAACTATATGGGAAACGTGCGAACTACGGTAGAAGTCACTTCACAGCCTATATTTCACACTTGTTCCGCTTAACAGAAAATAAATGAATTTCCTGTGGTGTCACAGTCTGCCTTCACATATGTGCAGGTGTGGGGGGGGCGTCCGGTCGGTATCACACCACATCCATACCACAGGCATGTGAATGTAGCATCACGAGTGGAACGCAGCCTCCTGACCTTACCCTGTGTGCGTGTGTGACCGATGCGTAACATCTGTCTGGCTAACGAGACACAGTCTGCTCAGTCGGTGCGCGGATCAATCCGGGGTGTTGCATGCACGCAGTGTCGCCACTGTCAGATGTTACACCTGTCTGGTGTCTCTGTTACGCTTTCTTTGGCTCATCACACTCGTTAAATTTAATTTACTGCTGTGGCCCCCGTCATGGGTATCGTAAAAAGACTACGCCTCATCTCTTCACCCACCTCTTTCCACCTCCTCACCAAAGAGGAGCACGCTATCTCGCCTTCGTGGCCCAATAAAAAGGCCGGCGTTCCTCCTGTGGGGCATCCTGACGCTTTGGCTGGAGAGGCGTAAATCAAGCAGCAGGATAATTATTTCCTCCTGTCCCAACCACCAAAAACCGCCTCTTTCATCCACAAATCCAACCACTTTCTTTGCTTTCTTTTCCTGAGCTCTGCCCTAAGGTCTCATTTTATCATGCTCAGGTTTGAAATTCTCAATTTTCTGCCGCTAATCTCGTTCAGGGGCGACATAAATGTACCCATTCATTAGAATATAAACAGATCAGTACGGACACACATGTTACTGGTAAGCACACAGGGTCACTATTGTAACAGTTATCTACTCTTCTTGTTTGGGCTTTTTGTTCTGGCACCGTAAATGAAATGTGATGAAGGTTTGGAACACTTTAGACCAGTCATTGTTTCTGTGTGCTTCATGGGTCATTTTAAAAACAATAACTCTTTACTCTTCTGTCTTCCAAACAGAAATGAACATGCTATCTGCCTCGTACCAGTTTGCGTGCTGCAGGTTTGAAACGGTGCGTGTGTCTCTCCAGAGCAAACCCACATGTTTTTCATGGCAGACCACATCGGATGAACTGTGTCCTACTCTTTCTCTCCGAGTGATGAAATCTATTACTTCTGTGGTGAGACAGGAGAGCACGTACTACACACAAAAAAGAAGAGCATCAGCAAAGCGAAAATGAATGTCTCAGCTGTTTTACTGGTCAGTGGTTTGGCTCTGAGGACAGCAACGCTGGTCAGGCTTTCCATCGACTGAAACAGTCTGGGGCCTCGCTTCTAACTCTCATACAGACCTTCATCTTCCCCTCAGGATACTTTTCATCATTTATGACATTTAATCACGTCAGTCAATGTATTCAGTTGTTATGCTGCCTCAGCATTACAAATGTCATCTAAGATGGTGGTTTAGGCTACAAACAGCAACAGCGTTAGCATGTCGGGGCAACATTAGCATCTAGCTAACAAGTTAGCTAACAAGCATCTGTTAGTCATCTCTTTAATCACCTTTAGCCAAAGACATTTAAATATTTACATTTTATAGCGTACCAATGTGGCAGTTCAGGTTTGGGCACAAAAATCAAATGTATTATTTATGTAAAAGTGTGACCACAAGACCCTGGTTTGAAGTCAAGTTTATTCAAGCGACAATTTGCTTTACAGGGTTTGTCTCAGGGTGATAGAAATACTGTGCAGCATAAATATATGTAAAATTGAAATACAGCACAAAAATCTGTGAGGCAGTCCAGGCGGTAAGTGGGTCTTCTGGGTTCTTGCATACTTGTACACACATGTGTAAGCGCCGCTCACACAGCAGACAAAGGGCTTTATATGGGGTGAATGGACAGTTTGCTGCTGTCGGTATCAGCTGTGACAAAGTGATGCTGTTTGATAAGATGTGTGGTTTCACATCTTTCAGAGACATTTGAGTAGCATTAATTATTGATTATTGATTAATCTTCACCACAGGTAAAATATTTGGGCACCATCTGGGTTTTCAGTAATAACATGAGATGGAGTGGCCTTTATATCCCCAATAAATTAAAAGCCGAGTCAGTCGTGAATGTGTCTGACCTTTGTGGCTTCACCCTCTCAGATGTTTTCTGCTGTACATGTTAAAGTAATCTGTTTGCTGTCTGGTTAACGGGAGGGAGGGAGGGAGGGAGGACGATGACAGAGCAGAGGGGTGGGAGGAGGAGAAGGAGGATGGGGACTTAAGTGGAGAGTGTGTAATAGGACACCAGCCCTCTCTGTCTTTTTCACTCTCCTCCTTCTCTCCTGTCTCAGCTCTGGGAGCTTTCAGATGGAATAGCAACATTTTCTCTGTTTGGCGTCAGCGGAGGAGCCTGGAAACAATTTGCCTGGAAGGAGACAAATACAACACAGGTCTGGTGCAGTACCTGGCTCGTGCAGTTGGCACCAGGACTGGACGAAGCTCCTGAGAGGTGAGTGCTGGACCGGAGGTCGATCTGGACTCTTTTACTGTGGGTGCAATGTGGATGGAGAGAAGAGGCAGGCAGGTACGGGGGAAACAGGTGCAGAGTCTCTCTAGCTATTTTTAACAACTGGTGCCTGTCAGGGAATGAATTGTACATTCCCATGAAATTAATCAGTTGTTGCAAGATTATCCTAGAGTGTTTGAATTTTATAATGGCCATATGGTGACGACGTAACTTACTTAACTCCTCTCTCTCCCATTTGTCTCTAACTATACAAAGCCGTTGTGTAACAGTGAAAGAGATTGTTCAGAATCACAAGATTCGAATGCTGCAATCACAAGATTCAGTATTCTTTCCACTGGTTGGAAAACTTGAAGCACACATTGGCTCTGTGTGTGTGTATGTGTGTGTGTGTGTGTGAGAGAGAGAGGGAATGTGAGGCTGTAACAGAGCCGTTGACAACTGTAGGACTGGACACTCAGTCCCATGAGATCAAGCAGCTTGTTTACTGGCTTCACATTTTATTCACCTGCATCTATTCGAACAAATATCTGAAGAATAAAGTCCATCCAATAGAAATCCAGATGGGGGGACTTTGATGATCAGTTCTGGTGACCAAATGTGTTTAAAACATTAACAGGAGCAGATGGGATACTAACACATGTAGCCATGCAACTTTTTCCCCCTTCAATATTCATTTTTGAGCCTCTGAAGAAGTTTAAAATAAATTCTAATTACAACCAACTGTAAATGTAACTCGCCTCCATGCAGACCCAGACTTCACAGTGCTATTATCAGCTGATGATCAGAAAGAGGAGTTGTGGAGTGAAGGCAGCTTCTGAACCTGTGATGTTGGAACTGGAGAAAGGGCTGATTTACCCATTTTACAAAAAACAGATTCATTTTTTTCTACATCTGCAAATAATGAGAGATAAGAGGTTGATCTGCAGATTATTTCCAAGTTGATCAAATGATGTTTGGTCCAAAAAATGTGAAAAGTGACTATTGTCATATAAAAAATGTATGTCAAGAAGACCCCCTAAAACATCTTTACAATTACTATTAAGCAAATTTCAATCTCAATGTCAACCAATATCAACATTTAAGAAGCTCCAATCAGATGAATTTGAATCATTAAAAACAAAAATCATGAAAACAATCAAAACCAGAAATGTTTGTGATATTTAGCAAGAATTGATTTTGCAGTCACATAACGTGGATCTACAGTGTTTCTGCCTGTTTCTGAGTTTTTCTGAGTCAGTGAAAGCATGTAGAGTATATGTATATGTTCTGGGTGCAGTGCTGTACTGGACAAAGACAGTGACTGTGAGCAGTGTTCTCATCCTTCACCTTAAAATCCTTAGACTACTCCTGCTCTGCACGTGTATTTTATGAAAGCAGCAATAATGGGACCGGACCATGTCGCACAGATGGTCGTAGTATCATTTCGGCTGTTCAGTTTGGTATTGTGGGTTCATGAGTGAGTGTTGGGAGGCGCCCCAGCTGAACGGAGAGGAGAGGATGATGCAGCAGCTGAGGGGCTGTAATGAACTGGAGGAGCTGTGGAGTGAAGCGTCATGCTGTTTTTATTTGTCTCGTGTGCCGCTGTGGACATGTCGTCCTCCGTCAGGTTTCCATATGTCGTCCTTCTGTCTGAACAATTGATAAATCTCAACCATCCACAGTTCTACCCTTTTCTTCTTCACTACGCCCCAATTTTATTGCAATCATGCAGCTTTCTTATCTCTTGACCATGAATTTTTCATTGTGCATGTATAAGACATGAGGATAGAGACCCACCCACTTGTAAATGTTTGTTTTTGTGTTTTTTTTTTACCATGAATGAAAGGGTTGGTTTGTGCATCGACGATGTGCAGGTTTTTGTACATCACAGCTGGTGTTAGAGACAGTTTGTTTGGGTAGAAAAAAAAAACCCTGGTTGGTTAGAAGGAAAACGCATCTTTCTTCAGGAGTTTTGTGTTGCAGGAGTTGGTGCCCCTCAGGCAGTACAGTACCTGCCTCGATCAATAATTGAACGCTTCTTGTCCTGTGATGGAAAAAGGGAACAAGACAAGTCTTTCGGGAATTGTTCTCGTTTGTGCAGATTTATCTCATCCATATTTAAGAACGGTGCATTCGCAAGCATACACAGTAAGTGATGGGATCCAACTGACAGGTTGTTCATATCTAGAATCCATTCCGTGACGTCGGTGTAACACTCACCAATAAAAGCAGAGCGGTGTAAAAATGTGGATCATCTCGAGCAAATATGAAGGGATGTTGTGTTTGTTGCTTGTTCTGCCGCCTCCATGTGTCTCAAAGATTTACTCTCGCTGCGACAGTACAAAACCCACCACACACTCCATAATATTTGTCCACTAGCTGCCATACATAACATCAACACTAATATAATCGTGTTATACAACACTAACCTAACATTTCTCTCTAAAACAGGCCGTGGCGACGGGTGGTGTCTCCTCAGCGGCGCAGTCATGGGCGGGCCAGAAGGGCTGACCAGGCCACTTCTGGTATCAGCTGTGGCGTTGTCCCTCCTGGTTGTCTCCTTCCTCTCTGCTGGGGTCTCCAGCCTCCCGCAGCCATTGCCAAGAGTCTTCCTGTCCTTCGAAGGTAAGGACAGAAAATATATTCAACATAGCCCTGTGGACGCGTCCTCTCTGCAGATACAACCCAAATGTTTCTCTAGTGGCGAGCACCCAGTCTTCTTGTGATTCAAAACTGTTTGAAAAAATTGTCAATTCAGCACATTTTGTAACCGAACCCACCATCTTCCCACACACAAATAATGTGTTTTGTGAAGACGTGCCGCTCAGTGGGTGTATTTCATGCTTTGGCGTGTTGGGAGTTCCTGACAGATATTTAGCATCTGCAATACATATACAAAATATGTTTGGTTATGATACTGGGAAAAGAAAGTGTCCATTGCATCCACGCTTCAAAAAACATCCATTTTTTTTTCTTTTACTTCGCTGCTTGTATTAAATTCAGGAATTCTTTTTTTTTTAATTATTTTATTTAATGACTGAGCAGATGTGATGAACGTCCACAAATGCCACATTTTTCAGACTGTAATCCCAAACAAATGTTGGGTAATCAATGCTAACTCTGCTTTGCTTCATTAGTGGAGCGTTGAGAGTTTGGGCTTACAGAGGTCTCATAAAACCAGCTGTTTGCTTTTACAAATACACACAATCTCTCACACACGGATACCCTGAAGCTCCACTGCTGGACAAACCTTGTCAATTCATTGTCCTGCTGTGTGTCTGCATAATGTTAAAGCTCTGCAGGAGGTGGCAGCGCTCGTCAGATCTCTGCCGAATCTGTTCCTGGTTAAACTTTCATCACACCGATCCACCACAGAGCCTGTGGGCTGCTTTGCCGCTTCTACTTTTGTTTTGTTTAATTCCTTTGACATATATATCGTTCTATTGACTATTTGAGGCTCCGTTGGAGGAGCTGACCCCTCAGTCGTAGCCCTGCCCTACAAGTGCTGCGTTAACCTTTTCGCAGGGACTGGATAGTGTTCAGGGGCTGAAGGAGACGTTTGATCACCTTTCAGTACCTCTCGCTGAGGATTAGCCGGCTGAGAGCAGCTGAGGTTGTCTGTCAGTACGTTTTCTGTGCTCAGTTGTTTGGAAAAGTCTCCAAGATGTTTGCTTTTTCGTTTTGTCTCCTTCAGGCTGTGTTTGCTTTATTCTTTCCCCTGCTGTCCTTTTTCGTTTCCATGATTTCTCTTTTCTGCTCTACGAGCTCCATGTGTGGTTACATATGACAGTAATGATTACAGACTACACACACCGAGTTCCAAATAATGAGTTCAAAGAGGTCAAAGGTGTCCAAGGTGAAAATGAGCCAATCTCTACAAGGTTTGATTCCATTTGCGAGTGTGAATTAAATTACTGCTGCGTCACTGTATTTGGAAATGTTTGCAAGGAGGACCATAAATGGGGAGTTGGACTCAATGAAGTGCTGTCTTTGTTTTTTTTTAATGGGCTCTGGACTTATTCGTCTGTGTTCAACGGTGCTATTTTTACTTACAGGTGTAACTGAGGCCATGTCCACACGGAGACGCTTCATTGTGTAAACACATGTTTTGCATCATTTAGGCCGATCGTCCAGATGGATCCTGTAAACTTAGGGGGTGAAAACACACTTTTTTGAAACCTGGTCAGAAAAAATTCGAATCCGGCTTTGCGTCTGGACGGCGAATATGCATACTTTCTGGATGCAAGTGTCATGGCCCCACGCCCCGACCTCCAGCCTTTAACCTCCTCCCCACAACGTCTTATAGGAACAATAACAATGTACATGCTTGCGTTCATGCTACAGAACAGTGAGCCTGTTCGATTTAAAGCGGTGGGCGTTTGTCTGTGTAACCCCCGAGCTGAATCTCGCTACCGTGTTAGTGACTGACAATGAGTGGATCTTGTTACTGCAATAACTACAACAAGATCAGCAGTCACAAGTGAAAATAAAATGAAAACGAAGGGGCTAGGACTTATCGGGTTGCTTAAATGGAAATTGTTTCAATAAAACACATTTTTTCATAAGTAGCTGTTTAAGTTTCATGTGACTAAGAAAAGACTCCCGCAAGCTCATAAGTTCATGCTGTATCAAAACCTACTTTGTTGCATGTGAACCCTAGAGTGGATTGTCCCTGAACCAGAAATCATCGTCAAACTAGATGAATGAGGAGAAGAACAGAGTTCGTGTGGGCGAACGCCAGCTGCGGGGAGACTCTCAGGCCCAGTGTGGAGACACCGGCAGTCTCCACTGCGTGAAGAATTCAGGGAGTCTGGAGTCCATCAAACGAATGATGAGACGGTGAAGAAGTGTGTCACGTGTGGGTGGTTACAGGCACCTGCTGGGCGGCACAAAGGTCAGTCAGAAGGCTGGATTCTTCCACTCACAGATGGACCTGTTAATTCTTAGGGTCTGGAACTAACAAACTCAAGAAAATAAACCAAAGTGGAGATGGATGTATGCACGCTGTACGGTAATATCCTGGCTCCGTTCCTCCTCTTGTCAATGCTGAAATCCTACCCAGGGGATTTGTGGGACACGTCCTGCAGAGGAGCTGCTGCTTTGACATTCCTCTCTCTCTCTCCTTCTGCTTACTCAAGCGTTCTCGGGCACAGCCAGACCACAATTAAAACCGCATAATAAACAGAGGAAAATGCATCTTTTAATATTCACAGCCCATGATAAAGTCTCGTGCGGTGCCTCGGTCTGTCAGTCTGTCATTCCTCAGTTACCACAGACACCTTTGATTTAAACTCTTTAGCGATGCCAAGTGTAAATCGTCATCCACATTTATCAGTTTACTTTGGCCGCTTATGTTGCATATTTGATCTATTTGCTGTGGGATGTAGGGATCAGACACTCTGGATGTTCTTTTTACCCAAAGCTGGAAAAAGCTGCAGTTAAGAAGACATTTGATTCAAACAAGTTTTCATTTTCCTCTCTTAGCCAGAACCAAGCTAATGGTGGAAAATCTCTTCACATCGAGCCAATATCCAGCATCCAGGAACAATATGCTGCTGCTCATTCTGTTGTTGTAGCAGAGACTGCAAAAATACAATTGTGGGATTAAAACTCGAGCCCCGTTTATCCTTCCAAGTGCCGGTTGGGCTGGTGGTCTGTGTTTATGATCAGGATCATTTGACTTCATCTGCGGGTCGCCCTCTGTTCTGGCAGACGTCCAGTATCCCATGATGTATTTTATACAGTAAGAAACTGTGAAAGATGTTTATTTGAAAAAGTGAGCTTTCATTAGGATAATGGCGACTGTTGCGCACACACTCGTGGCTGAGACAAATGAGAGTTTGATTAAAATACTCTACTGTAGTTGAATGAGCGCTCCACCGCTCTGGTATGAGGCACAGGGTTGGGTCGCAGCGTGAGCAGTACCAGGCGTCAAGGTCAGGAACCAGGAATCAGAGAGCGGATACGCCGGGTCCCTCCGCCTACACACATCTCTTTTATCATGCCTCATTACTGCTTCCACTCACCTTTCATTATTCAGACAGCAGCACACTTTGGGTGGATGTCAGAGAGGGATGCTTTGTTGGTGGGGTTGTGTGTCAGGAGGTCTGACACACTTCCTGGTGCAGTTCCTGTTGTTTGCTTCACCACGTGGTACTTTGGTGGAAAAACTCTGCCGGATCACTGATAAAAGTATCAGTTTTATTCTCCAGTGTGTGTCTGTGTGTGTGTGTGTGTTTTATTTCATCCTTCTTCGTATCTGAGTGTTCCATCTGTGACTTGCAGGATTCTGCCCTGGGTACGAAGTGAAGTGGTTCCTATGAAGTGTTTGGTTTGTGATTGCACTACTTCATGTTTTGAAACCTTTGAACAATGAACTGTGTCATGTCTGGTGAAAATGAGTTGTTTTTCTAATGCTGCCATGAAAAGTCTGTCAGGATGTGTTGTGGACATGTTCCCCTGATCAATAAGCGCTGTAAGATACAACTTAAGTTGTTTTGTGGGAGAACATTGTCTGTCATTGTGGGTTGGGTAGTATTTCCATCCAGGCAGATCGCCAGTCGTCTTTAGGTGTCAGATACAGGTCAGAGGGTAAAAGGTCAGTGGTGATATCTGCCAGCAGTGGACTTACATGTGCCTACAGGCTAATTCTTGTCTGATGTTGAACAGCTTCTAATTTCTGTTTTACATTAGTCCTTTTTTTTGAGTAGAGACTGTAGGAAAGCTTGTGATGTAAAGCCTGTAATGTTCATTGATTAAGGGGAATCATGGACTCAGGCCTGACAAAATTGTTGGCAAAGGCCTACAGACAAATGGCCAACCATGTGTGGGTCTTTGTCTGAATACTGCATACTGGATTGTGTGCGTTTCCCCCAGAATCATGTCCAAAGATGTCCATCTAATTGCCTGAGTTGCAGCATGGACATTTTCTGGGGGATTAAGGAGGAGCTCCAGTTTGCACCGCCTCGGGCCTGACAGTGTGTGAGTTGTTTGACAGCCTGACTTTCTCCGTCCACCTCTGTTTTCTCATGCCTGTGTCTGACACTGGGAGACTGTTCAGTGTTTTGGTACTCCTCCTCCACAACATGAAAGCTAATCGATGGCTGTCAAAGGCAGGTATAAGAGTAGCCAAGGTCAGCTCGAAGGTCCACGAGGTTGGACTACTCTAATGAATGTATTTAAAGGTTTCTACTCTTTTCTCTGTGTTGCTGAATAGTTAAATAACTTTTTTCTTTACAACTTGAGATCTAAACATCCTACAACTGCCAAAGCATTCAACAGGTGCATTACTCATTACTGCAGAAACAACCTTTGGGCCTTGGGGGCATCAGGTCATGGAGGAATTTCAAAATGACAGTGTTTGCCTTGAAGATGAAATTTAAAAGGAGCCCTGTTCATCCCTTATCTTTCCTCCATGACTAGTAAACATTTCAAATGTGAATATCCCTGACCCACATCTGCAACCCCCCCTCCCCCCCC
>CAAKHB010000561.1:209220-226991 GCA_901007665.1 Aeoliscus strigatus
CCTCCCCCCCCTTGAATCTGGGAGTCTCCACCAGACCCTCCCTGACCATAAAATCAGAGATTTACAGGCAGCTGTAACTAAAGGTTCCTGGTGTGGGCAGGTGAGAGGTCACGTCTTAGCACTGGGGGCGGCAGGAGATACGTGTTGGTTCTTTGCGAGGGGAACTGCTGCTGCTGCTGGTGACATGTGAAGGGGAAGCCAGGTGGTAATTGGGGCACTGGGAACGCAAACTTGCGAGCTGGCAGGTGGAGATGATGGACAGGTTGTCATCTTAAGTTTCAGCTCCTACTGGGAATGTTAGCCAACACCTTAGCAGGTCAACCGTGCTGTGAAACCAGCAGTTGACAGTACTGGATAACATCACTGCACAAACACACACACACACACACGTCACTGAGAGAAACCCAGGCTCACATGAGATATGACACATACATAAGAGCTCAGGCATTCTGTGCAACCTTATTAGTCCCATTTCAAATGTCTGGATACAGATAATTGGTGAGGGACAACAATAAGACATTTAATCAAATGGATTACACATGAACTTCTGTCCATGACCAGTAGTTTCAGTGCAGTGCTCGTGCTCTTTGAATTTTGAGTGCTCAGTCCAGCTCTCCTGGGAATGTGGAGTATGTTGGACAGACAATCAGACGACTCTGTCAGCCCGTGTAACACACCATGGGTGGTCTCCTCGCGATGGAATGACACCTTAACTTCCCCTGCGTGATATATCTCAATGGCACCACTTAGTCTACACGATCGGGCCAAGGAGAATAGGTGGCCGTGCTCTTCAAGACAACTTTACAGTGCCGGGATAAAGTCTTTTACTGGCACAGGATGTATGAGTGTGGGTGAGTGCAGCAGTCCAGAACTCAACCCAAAGAGCTGTAAGTCCAGTCCAGACAGAGATCAATTGGATTTGGCACAGGTTGAAGTCAGGCCCTAGTGATGAATACCTCTCCATGTTGTGAGGAGAGATTAATTACAAGTGGGTGTATGAGCGCCAGCTCATCATGGCAGGTATGGGGGTCCTTCCACTGGTGGCCCATGGCAACGAAAGAACAGGTTCTTGAGCGAAATAATGTTACACATTAGCATGTGGTTAATATATTCCTGCTGGCCTTTAAAGTGCAAAGTCAGCTGAGTCAGCAGTGTTGTTTTACATGGGAGTTTAGTAATTGGACCGCTGTCCATCCCTGAAGTGTCAATTAGCAGCAGAGACCTTTTGGCTCGTGTTCAGACGCTGGTGTTGATCCCACTGCCGGTTTGGTTCAAGCTGTTCATTCCTGCTTGCCAAAGGCGAAGCTAATATTCTGACAAATTAATCCCGGCCATGCTGATTTTATCATCTTTTCAAGCAAACACAAAACTCCCTGGGGACCATTTTGATGACATAAGTTTAACAGAATGACGGCTGTGTTTCCTAGTGTCAGACACTTCTTCTGCCACATTTCCCCATGAAAATAAACTGTGTTCCCATGTGTCTTTCTAACTTCCACCGAACTATAAGACAAAATGACTGGTGAGGTGACACTAGCACGGCACTGGTTCATAAAACCTCAGCTGAGGTTACCTCTCCCATAAAAACCCACATGTTATCCAGCTGCTGTGAATCTCTGATTTTTATGATGCAGCCTTTTCAACAAACGGCGCCTTGTACGGACATCTAGTGCCACGGGAGCTGCTGGAGGCCTAGTTGTGACGGTAGTTGTTCAGTCATGCAGTCATGCCTGTCAGAGACGTCTCAGAGACCTGGGAAAGTGGCAGCTTCATTTCCTTTCCTTCCTATAAAATCAAGACAGAAAAAGAGCAAGTGCTGTTTCCCATCCTAGATGCAGCTAAATTGGTGCCTTGCAAGCAAAGGCACAATAAAAGGTTATTTCCTGTTGACCGAATTCTTTTTCTGTTTCTTTCAGGCCTTTTGCTGTAATCACTCACAATGGTACTTGTTAGCTTCTCCTGGCTGAACACAGCTTGTAGTGACTGTATCCGTCCTATGTCATTTCGTTTGACAGTGCAATCAACAGTAAGTTCTGCTGACATGAACCACAATCCAACACGTCATCCAACTTGAAAACTAAGATTTATTGAGTCGTTTTCGACATTTTTTTTTTCTTTTGCACCTCTGCTGGAAAAATAACTTTAGTTTGTTTACAGGGCAATCATGGTTTAATGGCCATGGTTTAAGACTATCTTAACCTGGACTTGGAAACAGGAAATGAACAGCCATCACCCACTGCAATCAACGGCCATCAAAACAGCACTCTCAATTCTATTTTATTTTCATAGTGTCACATCAAACAGATTTAGCCCTAACAAGCACTTGACAGTGGTTACCTTGACAGGAACCAGACTCAGGGTGGGCAGTCTACTTCGACGGCTTGAAACAGTCGATCTGTTGATGCAACGTGGCTCTAAGCAAAGAAAGAAAGCTGCCGTTTAATATTGAATGACTGCAGTCGTTTCTTGGCCCAACAAAAGCCTTTTGTGCTTCTTCTGCTTGACCACTTCTCACAAATCAACCGCATCACAGGGACATTTCTTTTGCAGTCCAGTCGTCACCTTTCTGCAATCCCCACTGATCATCCCATGGATCAGGTTGGATTGAATCACCTCCAGTCGGACATTTCACCAAAAAGGTCACCACGGGTCAGAGCTCAAAGACAGGACTGCTGTGAAGGCCACGGGGACGTCTGGGACCCACCTGCCCACATGCATAATAGAAAACCCACCAACTGTCAAATGCTCAAACCGCGCTTCCTCTTGTTTTCATTCTGCCTCCACCCTCTTGCGATGAGGACAGCAGCGCTCCGACCAAAGACAAAACAGAATGAGTCACTTCACCTCACACGCTACATGAGCTTTTCCCCGGTCTTGTCATCGATTACTGTAATTCCCAGAACTGCACATCATCTTTCTTTCAGAATATATTTTATTATCTGTTCCCGCGTCCTTCAGCATGCACGGAATGTATAAATCTACACCCACCGACAAGCGGCTCAATGAGTCCACAAACACACGTTTCAGTGATTTCAACAAGGAGGAATGCATTTCAACTCATGACACGTTGTCGGAATGATGTGTTCCAACTGTGTTGTGTGTCTGTCATGTGTCATCTGTTTTTTATAAATCTACATTTGTGGAAAAACGACACTTAGGGAATACATTTGGATTGAACACTTCTAGCATGTGAAGATCACTAGCTGTCATTGTTTCTGCAAACATGCAACGGATACATCGACCAGCTATGAACAACCTTGACAATTGTTTGGAGCAGCAATTCCCCCCCCCCCTTTGCGGAGCAGGTGCACCATCTGGCAACTTTTTGTCGGTCTGCAGTGCTGCAGCAGCGAAGGAGTGACTCATATGTTTGTATGGGACTGAAAGCACAGCATTGAGAGGATACTGGATCCAATGGTATGTGCACTCCAGAGGGTTTCGGCTTGTCTCCCTGTGAAAAAGCTGGATCCATGTGACGCACCCCTGTTACGTCTCGTCACTGCACCGGGGCTTATCTGGCCTTCCACCCTCACAAGGGAACTCAAATGTCTCATATTTCCCCCCACAGAGAAAACAATACAAGTTAAACATAATATTAAACAATTATTTCACCCCCTCACCACACCCCTCAGAACAATCTGTTCCCCTTGTGGAATGTTCTGCTGTCAGAAGTAGAGCGGAGAAGGGTCAGTCGACAGGGAACTGTGAATAAAACAAAGACCTTGGTGTCAAAGATGCCAGCTAGACAGCTTTTTTCATCTGGGACATTCCTTTTATTGGCTAAATACTTGCCACCAGAGTCAATGTACCAAAACAAACTCCTATGGTTATCAGCTGTTCACTCATCAGAGACTCATTTTAGGATTAATTTAGCACACTAGACCTCAGTTTATGTTGCAATGATCTGTGAAATGTCAAATGTACACAAGGTAGATTAGGGCCCATAGAAATAACGTACGGTTCCTTGTTAATGAAGCATTCAGTAAGTCAAAACAACTCACCCTCTTCATGCTAACAAGCCTGAGACCGACATTTTGTTATTAAAATCAATATGGGCTTCAGTTAAACCCCCTCTAAATGAGCACATTACTGCTACGGAACTCTGCTCAAAGCAAACAAAGACGTGCTATTATGCAATCAGCTGCTACAAAACTGTTCTTGAAGGTGGAACAAACACTGTCCTTTCTAGTTAGTTACAGGACACAATAGCTGTGGCTGTTTTACTTCTGGGCCATTAAGGTTTAATTCAACCACCAAGATTATTTCTGACTGTGCAGTCTGTAACCTCTGATTGTAAAACCTAAACTCCTAGCGTGCTACAGTCGTGTGCTTGCGAGGACACATTCCAACAAACCCACGTCGTCTGCGGTCCGACGCGAGCAACAGACCTTCAGTCGTTGTCCTCTCTGCCATTATCTGTCATGTCCCTTTCTGATGAGGCCATGAAACGTGATGCCTCTTTGATGATGACTGCAAGGTAGTAATTATGAGATGTACTATTATTTGGCAGAATTTTGAACCCCGCATGCTTTTAATTAACTCCTTGTGAGCAAGTCTGGCGTGTAACATTTTTATAGGAAGAATAACATTGCCTTTGCACGGAGTTCGTTGTGATGTTATCTCCTGAACTTTGAAGCATGAGCCTGATTGGATCTCGCTTTTTGAAGTTTTAGAATGATTTTTGATGTTTCCCATATAAGGCAGTTTGCCTTAACTCAAATGTTGAGGAAAAAGACGCGTGGGAAACTCGCCTGAGACTTAAGAGGTTAACTTGTCTTTGCTTAAACACTCCAAGATTTGCGTGGTGAACTCGCCCAGCAGCCTGTGATCAGAGTGAGGGGTGGCACCAAAAAGCCACTTTAATGTAGGACAAAAGCCTGCAGCCTCACAAGTGAATGTCACAATAATGAAATTGTGACTTTCACCAAAGGCATTGAGGGGCAGCACATGTAACCTGTTTGTTGATTAGAGGCTCTCTCAGAGAGTCAGTAGAGGGGAGGGAAACAAAGGGGGTGTCGATGTACTTTCCCTCCCACCGCAACTGCTCTCAGAGCTGATTGAAAAAGTGATAAATATGCATGAGTTTGGCTTTAACAGTGTCGGCTTTTGATGGTATGGTTGAGAGTTCTGTGTCTCTGCAGCTCAAAATAATTGTCGGAGTATGTGTGTGTGTGTGTGTGTGTGTGTGTGTGTGTGTGTGTGTGTGTGTGTGTGTGTGTGAGAACAATGTGTACTTTTAATGAGCAGAGGAAGTTTTTCATACAGCGTCTTCACACATGCAGCTGTAGTTGGATAATTCATCAAACATTCATCAAACGTGCATCCAACCTGTCGTGGTAAAGATAGTCTGCTGTCAACAAAAAATCATGACTCACCTCTTCGGTTACACCTAGTTTGTGGTCCTGTAAATGTAATAAAATAAGTCTTATCTTAGCTTATTATTTTTGTCTTGACCACATGTGCCAAATGCCCTGTTCCCAATAATGTGGCCGCTTCCTTCCAAAGAAAAAAATCTCATCAATGGACGCTCATTAAATGATGTTTGCCATCTAGTGTTTGTAGTAATTATGACCACAGAAAGGAGGAAATTAGTGTGAGGAGGCAGGTGGAGGTCGGAGATGATTCTAATAAACTTCACAAATGTGTGTTCTTGTGCCTGAAGTGAAATCAGCCCTCACTTGACACAAGTTTGATTCTTTCAAATCCCCACATGCCCACTGCGCAGCCCTATTCTTACATTTGATTCTTAATTTGATGCTATTTTAATACTTTTCCTATTTGAATAGTTTACCGTATTTTTTTCTTACAATATTGTATTTTTTTTTACTTACTATATCTTATTTTTTTATTTTACTGACAATATTGTATTTTCTTTTTTACTTACTATATAGTATTGTATTCTTTGCTTTCTGAAGTATCTTTCTGTCATTTTCTAGTTCTGTGTGTCTGTCTTTCATTTTTCTGTTTTTTGCCCTGTGTGACCAAAAATCTGAACAAACCTGATTGACCTGAGAGACTAATAAAGTAGTCAGCGTGTCTTAGTGTCAGTGTGGTAAAAACGAATCACACTGAACAGGGATCAATGATATTTAACAGAACAAAAATATGAACTCCATATTGGCCGTGTTGTGTTCTAAATCGTATTAGATCTTCTCCGTGTTTGGATTGGTGAGATTGGTGTGGGGCTCGTTCCTCTTTTTATCCAAAGTAGTTCAGTCTTTTTTTATCTTTCTTAGTGCGATTGAATCCGTTTTCTCTTTGTGTGTCTCTCAGACCTGCAGGCCACTAATTCCTTTGAACACTACAGTCTGTCAGACAAGGCCATGGACTACAGGATCCTGCTGATGGATGAGGACCAGGACAGGATGTATGTGGGCAGCAAGGACAACGTCCTGTCCATGGATATCAACAACATCACCCACGGCACACTAACGGTGAGTCGGCGTTATTTGAACAGCAGCACGTCTTTACTCTGAGCCGTCAAACAAATCAAATATCACCATTTTAAACAGCTGCATAGTGTGGTTTTATTTATGCAAACTACCGTACATTTGCCATGATCGGACTCATTCTGGAAGGTTTTCCAAAGAGTCATAAAACGACGTGAGCTCTCTGATAGCTGATTGTGAATGCAGCTAATGCACTATCGTCAGTGTAATTGACAGGCGCGAAGAGCATAAACAGATGTGAAAGCGTTTAGGTTTCCCCAGGGAGCGCTCCAGCTCATCCATTTTTTTAACTAAATTGCCTGATGTATTCATCGAGCGAGACCTCCAAGCACCTCCCGGGGTTTGAAAACATTTTCCACACGTGGTAGCTGGTTGGAATTGGTGTCCAAATTGGGTGTTTTATTCACTCTGCTCTTTTTATTCCCCCCAATGCCCCTTTTTAATTCCAGGCTGTGTAAACAGAATATCATTAAACTTGAACAAGTTGATATTCATGCTATTTCTCTCCCCATCTGGTGTGACTGGGCTCATTTCCTCCCTTCCTCACTAATTTGTATCATTTCTGCTTCCAGGTGTTTTGGCCTGCGTCGACTAGCAAGATAGAGGAGTGCCAAATGGCAGGCAAAGACCCCACGGTAGGATCACCGTCCAAATATTGGCTCTTTGGAATCCTTTGAAGACGGAAATCACCCTGTGAAGTAGATGCTAACTAGTGAAGTAGCGACTGGGATCCTGTTGAGTTAACAGACAAATGAATCAGATTACAAACTGCAATGTCTTCAGATCTAAATTAAGAAGTTCAGAAGAAAGTTCATAAGTACAATTCCTCAATATTTTCTCAAGAACAGTCTCAAATCTCACAAATTTCTTCATTTTTACTACTTTAAGAACTTATCAAAATAGGCCAGGGCCATGAATTGATATGCATAGCACAAGCCAATGAGAGTTAAAAAAACTTCTCAAAATGGAGGAAACTGTGGTTTGATCTACAAAACAATTGTGGGAAAACTATTAAATGCAATAAAAAATGGTAATGTAAAATACAACATGAACTCTTGGTTAAATCTGCTAGCTTCTATCAACAGACATGAACCAGAGGCTGTTGACCTGACACCTAATAAAACAAAGATGAAAGTCAGTGTTAGGTGTAGGGGAATGTATGAGAAGCTAAAACTATGACCTACTTGTCTAGAATTTGTTCAAAGATATTAGATATTGGAGGCTTTATTTTTTATTCTTAAGCCTGATGTTAGTAAAAAATGACACTTTAGAAGATTTTCTTTTTGTGATTCTGACCCCTGGTACCTGATGGTCCACGTCAGGTCGACAGCTTCAGTCAGCTGTTCCCAACTTTAGCAGTCTTCCGTGGGTGTTTAAGCATGTGTTCTGCCTCCTGGGATTCCCCTCTCATGTCCCAGTGAGCAGCAGATGTTCACCGTGGCCCAGAGTGACGCGTGGGAGCCGGCTCACGGAGAAGAATCAAAGCACCCCAAATGGAGGCATCTCTGCAATTTCATAACCTGGCCTGATTCTGTGCTGCAGCTTGTTAGCTGCCACGAGATGTAATGAAGACCTCCATTAACAGCCAGGAACTGATTCCTCCTCCGCCTCTGTTCTCCTCTAATTAGGTTGTTGTGGAAAAACACAGGAGAGAACAACCCTGAAGAACGACAGATGTTTCTAAAGCTTCACGTACGATGCTTTTTACATAACTAACCTTATGATCACAGTCAGTGCCACATTCTCCATCATCGGTCTCCCGACTTGTGCAACATGCTGCAGCACAAAGCTGTTTCCAGTCATTTGTTCTGTTCTGAGTCACAGCTTGCCAACGGCAGACACGCTCCCTAAATATTTGGGTGAGCCATCTCTTTGGGGAGCGTCTCAACAGCCCCCCAACCCTTCGCTGTCATCCATTTTCAGTCTGACTGAACTCGCCATCTTCATAGTCACTTTTTCCACTTCCTGCTCTTCTACTTTTATTCTACTGCAGTTTGCTTCTCTCTCTCTGTCTACGTTCTTCTGTGTATATTCGTTTCCTCCTTGCTGATAGTCTGTGGTCGAGTGGGACTCCAGAGAGCATCAGCACATTGTTAGCAGCACTGGAGGAGAAATACAAGCCATAAAGTCTCCACTTGAAACTGTGTTCACCACATGAACTCCAGGAGTTCCATCCAACTTGGATGCTGTTTATCTGCCCTTCTTCCTGTTAGGACCCGGCTGAGCTGGGATCAACCAGGTCCAAGGGAGGCTGAGTGTGAATGGGTTGAAATGAAGACACCGCACAAAGTGGTCAAACAAACCAACAGGGTTAACTAAAAGGAGCTAGAACCACAGCAAAGGGACAAGGGTGTTACCAAAATAAACCAAAAGAGCTAGAAATGAAAGAGGAACACTAACTAACTTACTAGATATTCAAGGTAAATACAACAACTGTGTGGTGCAGAGTCAAGGTGGCAGAGGGTGTGAGGAGATGAACGCCCGGGAAAAGTGAGGAGAAAACAGAAGACGGCAGGGGCGAGCGTGGATGAATTCTGTTCTTTTTATGCTCTCGGTGGAGCGGCAACAGCTGCCATTCCTGCAGCTGCGGCCAACATCCTGATCGCACCCTTCCCACTTCTTCCTCTGCTTGTTTTATATGCTCCGGCTTAATTAGCCGACCCCGTCTGTCCCAGCCGTTTTTGGATGGAGCTGCCGATCACCGCTTCCATACCACACTGGTCTAAAAACCCTTTGATTGGTGACCATGTTGAGTTTCAGTCACGGGATCCATCAGCAGAGTCCATCAGGACTTAAGCCACTGTTATGTCTGGTTCAAACGTGTCGTAGCAGAAAAAAAAAGATACAGAACAGATACAAGTAAAGCACATGTTTTGAGTTTAAATTTTCTCACCTTTCTGCTTGTGTATGTTCCAGCACGGCTGTGGGAACTTCATCCGCGTGGTGCAGCCTTTCAACAGAACTCACCTGTTCATGTGCGGCAGCGGAGCGTACAGTCCCGTCTGTGTGTTCGTCAACCGGGGCCGCCGACCTGAGGTGGGAGCACAGTTTCACAGCTGAAACAAAAGTGGTTCCTCGTTTCTACATCACTGACAATCTAATGAAACTGCTAAATGACACCTTTTTTTTGTTTTTGAGTTTTTATTTCTTTTTTATTTTATACATTCAGACAGATGATGTTTCAATAAACCCTCAGCGATTAGGACCTACATGTACATACAATACAGAGTCATTCACACAGTGAAATTAGAACACAAATACAAATGTTTAGTCTCGGCTAAAGTAGCACGGTCCCATGGCTCCGTATTTTCCTTCCCATCGTTATTTATTCTCTCTAACATATGAAACTATTTGTCATATCTTCAAAACACTTTTTAGAATCCAGCATCATTTCCAAAAAGAGTACATTCTTAAAAAAAGTACATTCTTGTACGGGTCCGTCAAAAGTTGACAGAAACGATATGAGTTTTATACACAAACTGAGACAAAAAGGGAAGGATGTTCCGGAAGCCCCTCTGACCTCACAGTTCTGGACTGAAGTGCCAAGTAAATGAGCAACATTTCCCCACAGACGACCTCCCGCTGCCAAACACTGAGTAGAGAGACAGAGCCCTTTCAGCCCTGCGGGGCCTTTTGTCATTTGGGGGTTTTGTTTGAAAGGCGGTCTGCTCTGTTTGCAACTTAGCACAAATACAACCGCGACTTGACAATAAGAGGTCTGTTGAGTGTAGCACACTGCCGTGGTGGGAGGTAGACGCTTCTCTCCCAGCGTGGTGCCGTCAATGCGCCCCAGCACGTTTTGACACTCGATGAGTTGACCGCCAAAGACCTTGACATGGACCACATTGTTGTGATATTGAACCGTATATTCTAATGAACTCAACTCACATACTCATGGTGTGCAGGAGTCACGAGACCTGGAAACAGGAAGTGCTCTGTCCTTTCAATCTGAAATAGTTGTCAAATCGGTCAGGTGACCACAGGTCCAAGGATACAGCGCCTGTAAAATCAGTACTGATGTTATGATATTGATATTGATTGTGTTCTAGGAGTGGGTAAATGACTAACCGACCTGCTGAGGGTCTGTAAGAGAAGGTGAAACGACCACTTGGATCACACATATGTGGAACATTACTCCCCGGGTGTCAAACTTCTTTCAGCGTTATGCACCACTGGGCAGCTTTCAAAGCAGTGAAGGAGCTCCCACCTCCAGCGCTGTATCCGATCCTCTATGGATCTGGGAAGCTGGGATGAAAGACATTTGGAGAACAGCACAGAAGCAGATTGTTGTAAAAGAGGAATCCGCCGCAGCTGGTTGGCACGTTAAAGCAGCGTCTCGAAGCTCACACCACAGGGAAACACCAATGTAACATCAGTCAGGTGATGGTTTGTATTCAGTGTGGATGGATTATTGTACTTTTCCTCAGACATCCATGAAGCATAATGTAATAAGTGACAGTTTGGACCAAATCGCCTCTGTTCAGTGTGTAAATCTTCATGGGGGCAGTAAACATTTGCTCTTGAACTTGATTCACAGTTATTTTAAATACATGACAGAACACTGACTTGAATAGTAATTCACTCCTGTTTGAAGCCATTTCTAGATCATTCAGTAATATACAACTGCACGTGTCTTTGATATTGCCACAGAAAAAAGTCCTTTCTCGCTGTTTGTGCACAAGAATTTTCAGGTTTCCGCCTCACACACATTTAACATCGAACCTACGAGCAGGATCACATCATCCTGCATGTCTCAAATTAGGATTTAAGCATTCCAGCTGATACAGATGAAGTCCAACTTGAAGGATGAACTACAGCATTCTGTGTTTGCTGGTGTCTGTTTGTCTGATTGTCCGTTAGCAAAATAACTCATGAGTCATGAACGTATTATAATGAAATGTTGAGTAAATGCTGCTAAAAAACAGGAGAAGAAGATGAAATGTTGGTGGTGTTCTGGAACCATCTGGATCCAGGAATCTGTTGAAGGATTCTTCCTCCTTGTCAGATAGGGACATTTTCAGCATCTGTGTCTAGAACTCTACAACAGCAGCAGTGGACTGTCTCTGTGGACCAGTGGCTAGTGGGTCTGTCTGTTAACACAAAGATCAGGGGTTGGAGCCCACCCAGGGACAGAGGTTTGTTTTACTATTGCAATAGAAAAGAAAAGAAAAACAAAAAGGACAAATGAGCTCAGAGGTCATATGGTAAAAAGGTTGCAAATGATTTGACTATGAGTGACAATGGCTTTTTTGTTTTTGTTCATCGTGTCAGTCTGAGCTTCTTGGTCAAATTAAAGCAGCTGATCAGCTGACATTCACTGGCGTGAGCCAGACCTGAGCTGGTTGGCACATCAGCCATTATAACTCATCCAGGTCACTGCAGGTGGCACTCGGATCGCCGTGTCCACCACAGGGGGAGAGCTGGAACTTGGCAGGCTCTCCACCCGTGATGGAAATACGACTATCCAACATGCAATTTCCCCCTCTGTTCACAAAATGGAATGTTCTTTTTACTGTCCCGCATGGACCAGTTAAGGTAGCCCCGTTTTACCACTTCCTTGAAGTGGAAATGAAGGCAAACTGAAGCAACCTTGGGACATTAGTGCATTTTTATTGTCAGCTGTTGCCAAAATGTCTAACTGTTCATTTTTCTGTGACAGGAACAAGTATTTCATATCGACTCAAAGACTGAATCTGGGAAAGGGAGGTGTTCCTTCAACCCACAAGTGAACACCGTCTCCGTCATGCTCAGTAGGTGCCTGCACACGTCTCCTAACTGATGTGACAGCCCAGAAAACAACAGACACACATTCAACCGGATTTCATTTTAGGCTGAGAAGTCTGTGTGTGTTCGCTAATCAACATGTGGGAGGAAAAAGTCTATCTCCTTCTGGATGTAATCATAAAAAAAAAAAAAACAACATTTAACAGTGGAACTACAAAGAAATATCAGCCTACGCCAAAGAGTTTCCAGTCATTTGGGGCTTGGCTGAGGGTGAAAATGTCAGCTGAGGGATCAGAATGAACGTCTTTTAACATCCTTCAGATGTCTCCTGTCTGACTATTGACAACACATGGACTGACATCCTCATTTGATTCCATTTCATCAACTTTACGCAGATATTTCTTGTCAGCCAAAACTAGCTGCTGACGTTTATTAGTCTTTTCTATGCTCCAGTATAGCAGAGCTCACATTTATTCCACTGTTCATTCATATTTTCAAATCTTTGGCTTTAATTTCAGCTCAGTCTGCTCTGCTCTGAAATACTCGACACTCGAGCACAAAACAGATGTATTCAGAATGTGGCTTTGGCTGTATGGTCCATTCAGTCTGATAAATGCAGGCATCCCCGAACATACGGTACATAAGAAAACCTTAACGCAGGTTTAAATGTCTACACAAACAGTGAGGACAACTCAGGTTTCTATCCGCTTCCCCCACCTCTTGTCTTTGATGTGTGATTGGTGGAGGGGGGGGTCCAGAGAGCGACACGCTGCCCCCTCAGCTATGACTCTGACACCTGAGCATTGCCGTGTCAGCAGCAGCTTTGCCAGCTACTGAGTGCCTCCATGAGGGGGGCCGGAGGATGGAATTACCTTAAGCAGGAGGGATGCCGAGATGAGGTCAAAGTTTAAAAAAAAAAAAAAGAAAAGGATTTTAGTATTGTATTTGAAACTTATATTATGTTGTGTTCTTATATTATACTACATTATTCTCTGTAATATTGGGTTATGCCTGAATGACCTGTAACAAGTCAACACTTCAATCAGTAATATAAGGTTAAAACCTGTCCTTTCGCCTTCCCCTCCTGACAAATGACACAAAATCCTTGTAAACATTTTGTTTGTTGTTGTTGTTTTGTGTTATGTTCCTCTGTCATCTGTATTCACCATATCACTGTTTTTGTCGTGAAAATCTCACTGGTCAGCATCTCGTCATCCTCTTTTAAAAGCGTCCGCTGCAGCTCCAATCTTCCAAATCCAAATACGCCTTTACGGAGTGTCTGTTTAGTGTGGTTTTATGAAATACCTGAGTGTGTTTTCTCGTGCTGCAGACCAGGAGCTCTTCTCTGGCATGTACATTGACTTCATGGGGACGGATGCTGCCATCTTCAGGAGCCTCACCAAGAGAAACGCAGTGCGGACGGACCAGCACAACTCGAAGTGGCTCAGTGGTGAGTGGGAAGCCCGTCTGTCAGCTTTGTATGTGTCTACGCAAACCAGTTATTTATTTCGGTTCTTTCATTCAGAGCCCGTCTTCATTGACGCCCACCTGATACCAGACGGAATGGACCCGAATGATGCCAAACTGTACTTCTTCTTCCGTGAGAGGCTGACAGATAACAGTGGAAACACTAAAAACATCCACACTATGGTGGCGAGAGTGTGTCCAGTAAGTACCTGGGATTGCACCTCGCATCAACCCGCCGTGAGTTGTGTTTCGCTCCAAGCAGCTTCTGTCTGTAGAATGACATCGGCGGGCAGCGCAGCCTGGTGAACAAGTGGACCACCTTCCTCAAGGCCAGGATGGTGTGTTCAGTTCTGGAGGAAGACGGCACCGAAACGCACTTTGACGAACTGGGTGAGTCAAGTGGAGGGCGCACGCCCGCTGATTCATCGGCTCCACCGCTGCTTTTGCATTCATTTTCGTCAAGTGAGTTTAAAACAAACCTTGTAGCCTAAAAACACGTGGCCACGAACCAGAGACGGCCCTAATTCCAGAGAGCTTGCTTTTTTGTTCCAAGGTTTCATGTGATTGCTTTCTCCACAAACAATCCATGGAGCCTCCCTTGTTTGGTCTGGATTAGGACCGCAGGCTTTATCCATTTTCATAACATTTTTTGTAGCTTTTGCAACTCCAAATATGTGACAGATGAGCTTTTCAAGTTGTCGGCCCAGGTCTGTCGACACCTGGACATATCAGCATGTGCATTCACCTCTTTCTGGCCCCGTTTTCTGATTGTATCGTATCCACCCACAGAAAGTGTGTTTCTGCTGGACACGGATCAGCCCAAAGGTCTGCTGGTGTTTGGAGTCTTCACATCCACGAGGTACGAAAGTCGCCTGCGTTAATCACTAACTCTCTATCGGTGAAAAGATGTCATGTCACAGATAAGACGAGTAAGATGATGAACTATGAGCTGCAGCTTCCTGTTGGCTTCACTGTACAACCTGTAATTTCTGCATAATCGCAAGCAGCAGACGCCTCTTTGTGTACATATCTGCTGTGACTGAACAAACTCCACTCAACGAGGAGATGGAAACATTGCATCAGCAGCCAGCTGGTCTGCTCAGCACATTCGGGGGTTCAAAGGGACGGTCACTCGAACCCTCTGTTGTCTATGCTAATTGAGTTCATCTGGTTAAAGCAGGGTGGTGCTCGATCTACTAGTGACCGCAGGATCATTAAAAAATGTTGGGGGATCCAGTTTATCCTGGCTCAGAGGAAAACGGCCAAAACAAACAAGGAGGTCCTTAAGGTCTCAGGGATTTGATGTTATTTCTAACATCACAGTGTTTCCTCGTCTGATTCCTCTTTGTACAATATACTTTTGTTCCTCCAGCGATGTAGTGTGGTTTTAAATAACTGGCCACATGAGCTTTAAGTGTCCCCGACGAGAGACAACAATCTTAAGATACAAATATTTTCTCTGGGGGATGTCTGCAGCTTGTGAGTGGAAGTTTCTCGCTGAAAATGTGTATCTGATGTCCTCAGCTCGGTGTTTAAAGGCTCAGCGGTGTGCGTGTACAACATGGCCGACATCCTCACCGTTTTCAACGGGCCCTTCGCTCACAGAGAGGGGCCCAACTTCCAGTGGGTGGCATTCCAGGGCCGCATCCCTTACCCAAGGCCAGGAACTGTAAGTCCATGTGAAGGCCACTCGTTGATCTTTTCAGTGTCTGAATATGCTCATGGAACTTTTTCCATTACACGGTTCCAACTCAGCTCGGCTCCACTCAGTTTGGTTCCATTCAGGTTCTTTTCCATTACAGTTCAGGACCTCTTTGATCTGGGACTTCTGCCATAAGTGGTGTCCAAACAGACCCGTGTATATTCGTAGACGTGCATTCCCCTTCATGTAACGAATAACTTGTGAGATTCCATGTGCACGTGTTCTATTCCTTTCTCCAGTGTCCAGGCGGAGCCTTCACACCAGACATCCAGACAACCAAAGAGTTCCCAGACGACGTGGTGACCTTCGTACGCAACCATCCGATTATGTTCAACCCCATATACCCCATAGGGAGGAGACCCCTGGTGGTCCGCACCAACGCTGACTACAAATACACCTCAGTGGCTGTGGACCAGGTCATGGCTGCAGACGGAAACTACCAAGTTCTCTTTCTGGGCACAGGTAGATCTACTGCCAGGTTCGATGAGTCTGTCCGACAGATTCTCATCCCTCAGGTTCAAAAACCAAAAAAGTGTCTATGAGTGTCTATGAGTCAAATGTAAATGAGGCTGAAGTAATCACTTTACAGTGGGAGACACGTCATCAGTTTGCATCTTTCATTGGAGTTTCCTTAGTTGAGATAAGATAGCCCTTTATTGTCCCACAGCGGGAAAATTATAGCGTGACAGCCGCATAAATAGATAAGAAACATGCAACATTTACAGGTCGAACATAAATCGTAGCCCTTTATTTGAAAGGCGGCTTTCAGAGCACTCAAGGTCACAATACAGTGAAAAAACGCAAAATAAAATGTAATATATAAAACAAACGACTGAGCAACTGGTGGTCAGACGAGCAGGAGGTTGGAGGAGTTGGGTGGAGGAGGAGGACCAGACAGTGTGAGTGGGTGTGCATATGCATTATTATTGCATGGAAGATGATGATATTAACATAGAAATGTGGTATGCAGCATAATTTCCACTTGAGACTTTAACAAGATCAGGGACGAACGAGTCATCGTCAGGTTTAGTCACCGTCGTACACGCACCATTTCTAACGTGCACCTGCTTGACCCGACGTGTTGTCACTGCTCCGGTTGCCAAGGTAACACTCTTTCCCACTGACTCTCGTTCTCATTTGTCAGTCAGTCTGTATTCTCTGCTTGCGTAGGTCTCGGCCTCAGTCGCACCACTCGGCGTTGTTGCTTGCACTTCACGTTATCCACCTTCATTGACATTCCACAGGCAACCAGAGCTTCAGCAGCTCGCACAAGCCCAACGAGGTGTATCAGTCTAAAGATGATATCACCAACCTGCATCTTCAGTGTACTGACATACGACAGCTAGCAGATTAATACAGAGACACACAAAGCTGACGTGTTCCAGAAGTAAATGATTCATTGTCTCAGTGGTTATCAGATAAACAGATAGCAGTGGGAAGAGTACTCTTGTGTACTCTTCCCGCTGTGTTTAAAGTGGTAACATAATACATTATGTTGAATAAATTACACCATATCTAGGTAGCAGATCGGGAGAGAAGACCTTGAACTTCCCATGCGTTTCTGGGGTTGGACTCCCCTTAGCAAAGGTCTTTGGGGTTTTTTTTAAATCAATTTTGAGATCAGTGCTTCACAGAAGTGGTCAGCTGTGTTTTCCAGACAGACACAAAAGGGATGTCAGCAGTTTTACACAAGACACCTGTGTCAGATTACAGGCTCATACCAGGGATAGAAACATCTGAATTAGATAGACAGACTTTATCAATCTCGTTTAGAAATTCACAATTTATTTTTAATATACAGAAAATGTGTGTGTGTGTGTGTGTGTGTGTGTGTGTGTGCACAGATATTCTCTGGGATGCTCTTTCACAGCTGCTTATGGTTATCAAGGCTCGCCTACATTCTTGAAGAGAAGCCAGTCCAGTCTGAGACAGCGGTTTGTCTCCAGGATGAGGCAGCTTCTATTATCAGACGTTTTCGGGCGCTGTTATCGTGTTAGTGGAACTCCTTCTCCCCCCTGTGCTGCTGATGGTGGCTGTGGTGTTGGTGTCTGCCCTTTCCATCACCCCATCCTCCCTCGTGTAGATTTAAGAGCTTCCATTCCCGCTCTTGCCACGGCTGGTTTTGCTGGTCATCGTGATTATAAATCAGAAGCAGACACTAGCCAATCACACGGCTGCTCGTTTTCCACTTACTAGCAACTTTACACGTCTCAGGACATTGTTTTTCTGAATGTGTCTCGGATTCACAGAGTGGTTAAATGTGACACGCCTCCTTTCTGCCCACAGACAAAGGTACAATACAGAAGGTGATTGTGCTGCCAACCAATCATTCTCTGCATGAAGATCTGATCCTGGAGGAGCTGGAAGTGTTTAAGGTCTGCCCCCCCCCCCCCCCCCCCCCCCCCCCCCCCCCCTTTTTTTTCCTTTTT
>CAAKHB010000561.1:227011-257374 GCA_901007665.1 Aeoliscus strigatus
CCCTTTTTTCTCCTTTCACTTTCATCCCTGTTCTTTCCTGAAATCAAAGGCTGAGAGCGGGCGGGGGGCGGACTGGGGTGGGTTTGTGGGGGGGTTGGCCACAATACAAATGCCAGGAGCACACAGATAAAGGCCGACCGCTCTCAGACATGGACGTTGTTGCAGTAAAGCACCACTTGTTGTCCCTTAACAAACCTTCTCACGTAATGATAATAATGATGTATGATGAATAATGGTACTCCTGCTTCCTCCCACCTCCAAAATCATGCTGAGGTTAATTGGTGACTGTAGCTCACCCGTGGGTGTGAATGTGAGTGTGAATGGATGTCCGTCCTTCGTGTGGCCCTGTGATGAGCTGGAGACTCGTCCAGGTTGGACCCTGACGTTCATGTGCACTACAGACATGCTGCTCTTCCAGCGGCCTGCTGTTGTAGGATTTGTCTGTGAAAGTCGAGTGAATGTGTTCAGACGTCAAATAGTTCTTCGATCACTAAACACAACTGAGAGCAGCCCAACATCAGTCTGACAACACTGAACATGTACATGTTGCTTGCGTGTGCTGTTTTCCAGAATCAAGCCGCTGTTACAAACTTGAGAATCTCCTCCAAAAAAGTAAGTGACCCTTTCACTTTGTTCTCAAATACAGTACAATTTAAACACGTCTGTGGCTGCGGTGAAATACAACAGAACTCTCCTGTGCATAAAATGCCTCCCAAAGGCAAAGTAATAAGACGCTGTAATTGTCTCAGTGCTCTGCCTCATTTTCCTGTCAGCCGGCCACTTATTAAGACAAACAGGGCATGTGACATTTGAACTGTTTTCTTTGCAGCAACAGCTGTACGTCAGCTCAGAGTTCGGGGTCTCCCAGGTCTCCCTGCACCGATGTCACGCTTACGGTTCGGCTTGCGCTGACTGCTGCCTCGCCAGGGACCCCTACTGCGCCTGGGACGGACTCAGCTGCTCCCGCTTCTATCCCACCGGCAAAAGGTACACCGAGGTTTATGGCGTTTTGGGAAGTCTGGGAATAATTCAGAGATTCAGTGCTAAGAAGCTGGTGAAAGCTCGCGGGGGGTGAAGTGTTCTTATAAACCTGCCGTGAGTTCGAGTTCCTTCCTATGACACCTCCTGAACGTAGGCAGCAGCTTTAAAATGACACAGTGAGCGATGCCTCATCTCCATTCTAAGACCTCTGTGGTGTCTGTAACAAAGTACAGGAACCAGCTGGGATGTGGTTGTTGTGACGACTTGATAGCAAAGACACTGAATTTTATTTTGAAAGTTACACTGGTTGTTAGAACAATACTGTTTTTTGTTCCTTTTTGGAGTTTGGTTGCCTTATGTCTGTTTACTCTGAATGGCTTTTGTGTTTTGTGTGGAAAAGTTTATAATGTGGTGAAACTTGGAATTTGTTTTTTTTGTTTATGATTTATTAAGTTGCGATGTTTGTCACATAGCGTACTGTATAATTGTATGTGTTGGACCCCAGGAAGAATAGCCAATGGGGATCCCAATAAACTGAACTAAACACAGTTTGGACTGTGACCGGGATCCTTCAGGACACACTTCAGAGTCAAACTCCATTCGTGTCGTTTCCTCCGTCGGTCTGGACATAATACAGACGGCGGCGTGAGCGACACATCGCCTCCATATTCAAACATCTCTGGTGTCTGTAAGGAACCAGCTGCCACTGCCGCCACATTCCTGGTCGACACAGGTCACGTTGAGTTTGGTCACAGAACAAGAGCAGTTTCCTGCAGGACTTTATTGACCCAAAGGAAGGGAATTAATTCACTGATTACCGTCCACAGTCAGGACAACAAGATAAAACACTGAGAAATAGCAATAAATCAATGAAAAATAAACTAAAAGTGAAGTATAAAACGCACAGTCTCTAAAAATGTCATTTAAAATGATGGCTGTCAGATTGTGTCAACTTTTTCAAATTGCGTTGGCACTGGCTGGCAGGTTTGTGTTTTATCACTAATAGTGATCACTGGTTTCCTTTCAGGAGAAGCAGGAGGCAGGATATCATGTACGGAAATCCTCTCACTCAGTGTCGAGGATTCAACCTGAAAGGTAAAACCGAATGCCGATATGTTTTCTGAATGAAAAAGAAAAATCGACCATTGTTTTTTCAAAAACAACACAAATCCTCACATGCTCTTTGCAAATATGACGCCATTATAAAAGGCGTCTCATTTAATTCACCAACGTCTTAGAGAAATGTTCGGGGGTAGTTTGACTGATGTCTTTTATTTCTCTTTGGTATATTTGCATTTATATTTATCTGACGACTACAGTAATTCACCACAACTGACAAAACTACAAAGAAACACGGGTGTTGTTGCAGACTGTACTTTCCTTCAGCGTGTAATGTTCTTGTGCCGTCATCGGGCATATTTGTCGTTCGTGTTCGTAAGAGCAGGTACGGCATTACATCCCTCACAAAAATTCACCCAGTCGACCGGCAGCGTGCGATTTAATGAGATGAGAGGATTTGCTCCCTAGAGAGCTCCATTTCCATGAGCAGTTTACATCTCTAAATTAACACGAGCGCAGGGAATCGGCCATATGGCTATTACCACTAATTAGTCACAGCCCTGTCATACATCCAGAGGAGTGATGAGCTATGGAGCTGCGGCGGAAATGAACACTGAATCTGTGTGAAGCATCAAAGGTTTCGAAGAAAAAAGCCTGTTTGTGGGTTGGTGACGTGGGCGCGGGAGTCAGCTTTGAGTCAACGTTTCCCCCCCGCCCTCACTGCTGGGACTGGAGACAGATTCACATCCATCTGTGAGCTTTCTGTCTGTCAGCGAGCCACGTCTGCTGCGCCTCCTCTCACTGCTGTGTGTCTGCTAGCCTACAGGAATGCGGTGGAGATGACGCTGTACGGCGTGAAAAACAACACCACCTTCCTGGAGTGCCTGCCCAAATCTCCACAGGCCTCCGTCCGCTGGCTTATTCAGAGGGACAACGACAGGAGGAAAGAGGTCAGTTTAAGGTCTGAAGAGGTCAGGGGTCAACACCCGCTTTCGCCGTAATATGTCACAGGCTAATACGGAGGGAAAATGACATTCCTTTGAGAGACAGCTGATTAAAAGCCCTTGATATAAGTGAGCTGCTACGGGCTTTTGTTCAATACATCATCGACCATTAAACTTGTCCGAGCGATAAAATAAGCTCACACGTTTGATCGGGCCCTGTACCGCCTGAGGAACCACGGTGTGAGGCTTTATTGGCAGCGGCGCTCCATAATGAGCAATGATACACATCAAACATGATAAGTGATACTGTTATTAGTAAAGTTTATTACTTACTGCAGTATCACTGTAATCTGTCCAACATTTAGTCGGATCCTGCCTGGCTCCGACAGGATAATTCTGCATGTTTAAATAAGCGATTTTGCTGGTGACAGTCTTTGAAAAGCTTCAACAAAGACAGCTTTCAAAAAGGGAGTTCTTTCAGAAAATGTGGGAGTGTTGAGTGGGAGTTTCCCCACAAAAAAATACCGGAATTATCCTTTAATATGTTTGGGTTTTTTTAGACTATGAGTGAAAGCGCTTTTTTAAAACGTACAATGAGGACAGACACAGTCGGCATAAGACGCGACCTGATTTTTCCGACCACAGGTGAAGCTGAGCGAGCGCGTTCTCTCCACCGAGTACGGTCTCCTCATCCGCTCCGTCCAGCTGTCAGATCAGGGCCTCTACTACTGCCTGGCCACAGAGAACGGCTTCAAACGCACCGTCGCCAAGCTGCGCCTGCGCGTGCTGAGCGAGGCCATGGTGAGCGTGCTGACGGACAAACAGCAGTCGCCGTGGGCGTGGGCCAGTTCGTTACACCCAAAAGCCCTGTTGGAGGCCTTCAGCCCTGCAGAGAGCCTGGCTGTACAACAGTACTGCAAAGAGAGGAGGGAGCTGAAGAGCCTCCAGCAGAGGCAGCAGCAGCAGCAGCCTCAGCCACCTGGACCTCTCAGGGGGGACCTGGCCAAACTCAAGCCCCTGCTGGATCGGAGGAAGAGCCGCAACCGCCGCAATCACCTTCCAGAGGTCTGACGCGGGGACCTGGCAGCTGCACAGACCGACTCTCCTGTGTCTTTGAGGCTCTGACAGATCCTCAATTTCCAACTCTCATCTCAAACCACATAGCTGTGGATGCATCCTAAGACGGGGGATGAGTGTGGGACATTATTCTACTGCAATATTTCCTTTTCTTCTACAGTTGGCCGTGACATGAGTGAATAAACTGGTATTATTTGTCATAGTAACACGCATTAAGTCACAGCGGCGGTCGATGATCTTTCAAACACCAGGATCTATTAGGTCACCTTGGAACAAACCAACGAGAAAAAAGGGGGTAAAGGGTGCACGTTTGACAATGCTGCTCGCTACTGTTATAACAAGTTTGATCCCACAATTATAGATTTGTTTTTTTAACAAAACCAATTTGTGGGGTGCAAAAACCAAAACAGCAGCACATGGTGGATGTTATCAAGCGAATGACATGTGATGAACTAAGTCAATGTATCTTGACACATCTTGTGTCACCAGATAAAGAAAATGTAAAATAATAGCACATGTTCTTTCTCGTACTAATTCCTACTGTAAGTGAATGTGCCCTCACTGCAAATCAAACTTATATTGTATTATACAGCACCGACGCATGTGTTTAAAAGTCTCATAATCATTGCCTGGATTATTTGAGCAAATTAATGTATGCTTGTGCACTTCCTGGAAGAATGGAGTACAAGTTTGAAAAGTAGATGCTGAAAAAGGACACTTTCTGTGGAAGCACATTCGCCTCAGCGATGAGGCTTGTGCGATGACCCATGTGAATACTTTTCAGAAGCATAGATCATGTAGATAGACATTCTGTGTTGCTTTTGTACAGTTTTGTGTCTTTATTTAATGTGAGTATTGTGAATATCTGTTTTAATTGTGTATATAATTTCCATTCGTGTCACCTACTAACGTTGACTGTATCTGCAAATTGTAGAGATATACAGTGTTATTTCGGGGAAAACAGATTTGGTAGGTGTATCGTCCCTCTTCACGGATCCCCACTCCACATTTTAATAAATTGTGTGACCAGCATCATTTAACTTCAGCTCTAATTGTCAGTGTTATGATACATGTTGCTATTTATTCAAGTCAAAGTAGCCTGAATAAATCTGTTGAGATTAATTATTGTGTAAAAAAAACAACAAAACCATAGTTATTTTTAAGTGTGCACCATTGTGACACTGCGGCTCTTACTGCTAGCTTATGAAACTATCATTTTGATGACTTAAAGACATAAAATACTAGTTTTAAAAATATTGTAATACTTTTTTAGTCATAATTTACTTTTTAGAATAGCTGTTAAATATTAGCATGTGTAATTAACGTCAGCTAGCTTGCTAACATTAGCTAGTTGGTCTCATATAAATCTTTTCATATTTTAGTTTTTATAATGATTGAACATGGTTGTATGGGTGAGGCAACACTGAGGTTAGCCGACCCCAATGCTGCAGTCACAACCGACTAATATTTAAGTATTTAAAAAAAAAAAAGTCAGTAAACCGTAAAGTGATCAGTTTTCAGACCCTCTTGCCTCCAGTGCGAACTATGTGTAGGTTTGTTTCAGCAGTGGGTCCATTTTAAGCTCCATTTTGTGTTCAAGGGGATCCGTTTCTATGTAGACAGTTGGGCAAGAGCAATTTAATGAAACTTTTTTTTCCAACTTTTATTCATTTACTAAGCCACTAGTTCAGCAAAAGATATGACATTTGTGAAACAACACAATTTGCAATTCGCAAAGCTCTGTTTCCCTGCGCAGTGATCTAAAGGGTTAATAACCTGACAGGAGACTCCACTTGCTGTAAAATCCCTGATAGAGGTTCAGTGTTACACTTGTGATTGCAATTCAAATCATACTTGGCAAAGTAGTTCAGCTTTTCAGCCGTACAAAAATCACAGTAACTTCCCCGGGTTCAGGGGAAGAATGACATTATAAATAACACTGAAATTACAAAAAAGTGCAAGTCTATATCAAAAGGTTTGATGTCCCATAGCAGCTTGAATGCTTTGCAGCTCACACATGTTCTGTTGCTGTTGTTCACCCGAGCATTCTTTGCGTCCTGCTTTTCCTTGTCATGATGCAGTAGAAGGTAAGGCAAAGGACAAAAATGGCCACACCTGTGCCTATAAGTACCTTCTGTATTGTGTCCAGCATTTGTATGCGGGAGAAAATCTCCTCCCGGAACATGTCGGCTGTTTCATCATCCAGCATGGCCGTCTGAATGGAGGTGGAGAAACAACAGCGACTGATGAACACCCAACGAAAGGAGCACACGTAATGATTGTAGACATGTTTTTATCTTACCTCGTTCAGCCAAACTACAGGGAATATGGTGTAGTCCTTGACTTTCTTTAACACCCTGTACAGACAGAATTCCTCCATTTGCTCTTAAGACGTTAAAGAACTGGAAGTTCGTTTGCTGTCATGAGTTTGACGCAAAAGCCAGCAGCCAGTTAGCTTAGCCAGCAGATTGCTGAGCCGGGGGCCATTTCTGTTAGCTAGTTAGCTTAGCAAGTAAGCCCTCAGCTTAGCTAGCAGTACAGTGAGCAGCCTGTTAGCTTACAATTGGCAGTAAATTTGGCCAGTTAGCTTAGTATGGACATCTAGCAACAAATTAGCTAGAGAATATTAAGTCTGGGTTAAGTAAGGAGTCACTGGTGTTAAAAAGGTGAAACACAACTTACGTGATGAATTTTGAGGGGCCGTACATCATATTCACTTGGATTCTCTTAGCAAATCGAAGCGTAAACCCTGTTGTCTGGTGGTAAAACAACACAAAAGTTGGTTTCAGACCTGATCTCCTCAGACAACCAGAAATAATGATGCTTGTGCTCTTACAGGTTCCACATCCAGATAAGTAAAATGTTCCTCCTCGATCGGATTGAGGCCTTGTACGTCATCTGTTAGAGATGGACTGCCATAAAGGAAGTGAGGCAAAGAAATGTAGATTGGTTTTCCTGTTCGGATGCAACAAAGGTAATTATGAATGTGGAGTGTTTGGAGTGAAACGGCAGCGTAAACCTAACAAATGTACCTTCTTGGCAGGAACTGATGTCCAACACTCCCGCCATGGTGCAGTTCTTGGTGACCTTCAGATCCCTGCAGAAACACTGGTTGTGTGGGTTCACGGTGGGTGAGGCCAAAGTAGACTTCTGGAGAGTGAAGCGGTAAACTTCAATCCCTTTCAGAATCTTGCTCTCCTGATAGTTGGCAAACACAGACCTGAAGAGCACAGGGACGTCGTTCTCACACAGGTTCGTCGTTCTCGACGGTTCAAAGGCAACCTCTGACCTCTAGTGGTCACTGAGAGGAAAAGTCTCACATTCAGATGCCAAATGCCCCCCCAAAAGGAAAATGAAACTCCTCCTCACCTGCAGATGTCTGATGAGAAGAAAAAAAGAGGCTTTGTCTTGTCCACAAAGGGAGCAAAGGCGGAAGCATCTAAGAGACGGAAGTGAGGTCTGATCAGAAATCCGTTTCATAAATCTCATAAATCATACATGGATGCGGTAGCCTCACCTGTCCCATTGATCATGTTACAATACTTGTCATCCCAGAATGTTAAGTCCCTGATTGTGGAGAAAATAAACTTCTTACACACAGAATTTTAAAATTAGTGGCATTGGGGTCTCATGAACAACCTCACCTCCCACCTCTCCACATGTCAATTTGTCCCACTTTGGAGATGTCATCTTTTCCGTTGTGGACATTGTAGAGGCCATCGAATGTGCCATTGTACTTGGAAATATGAAATAAATGATATAGCCTGCGATGTATCACTCAGCAGAACCTCCATGTTCCTTGTGTAAGTGATGATGGATGTACTCACGGGTGCAAACAGGCCAACCGTCCCTTTTAGCAGGGGGTCTCTGTAACCCCACAGTAGTTCACTGACGCTGCGATGGTGGAACAAAGAGGAGTTGCTTGCCTTTATAAAATATTCCAGCAGAAAATGCATATCTTTAGGGACCACCGAATACGCCCCCTGAAAACACAAACAAGTTGGGAAAACTCACGACACTGATCATTACTTTAGATAACAAGTAATAATGAATGAGCTAAAGTGCTGTGCCGCGGGGAGATAATGGTGTTTAATGATTACTGCATAATCAGATAATCAGCTGCATTTATCTTTTTCACTTTGTCTTATCTATGTAGGAAATAGGACTGAAACCAAACCAAGAACAAAGAAACCAGAAAATGTTAAGTGTTAAGTGATGTGTAAGTTTGAAAAAGAGAATTTTTACATTTTTTGGATAAAAAAAAAGCAATTTCTGGATAACTAAAATAGTGTCTGAGTATTCTTCGTTAGTTGACTCAGAAAACAGTAAATTTGGACTTCTGAATACAGGATGTCGTTTGTTCTGCAGCCTCTTCCATTATCCATTCGTCAAGTATATTTAAGAAACACCTTTACTTGTTTCAAGCGGATTCCAACATCTCTTGAATTTCCGGCCTGTACAAAAACTTCACACCAAGATGCAACTGAAGTGTTGTAGCATATTAACTGTGCTCCAGTTGACCACTCACAGCCACCGCTAGGTTCAGGGAGGTCACTTTGTCCTCCTCCGGTCCGACGGACATGGATGGCTCGAAAATGGCACCCAGGGGCAGCAGGAAGGAGACGGTCTGATTGGGGTGGTGTGTGATGTTTTCTTTGGGGAGGAATCTTGTCCTGAAGGAGTAAAAGGGTGTCGCAGTCATTAGATGTGTGTTTCATGCCCATGAGCAAGGTGAACCAATATCACCTGTAGGTGTAAGGTCCCCTTTCTACCACCACTGGTTTGGCTCCGTTCTTGATGACCTCCTGGGGGTTTTGGACGTCAAAAAACCAGAACTGTCTGTACACCGCTGCCCCCGCTGACACCCAGTTGTCATAAGCTGTCGTTCCATTCTCAATGACGGCTTCCTAAATCCCGCAGACACAAACAGAATCTATTTTTAAAAATGCCTCTTGACTGCCAGCAGCCCCACTGATACATGAAAGAAATGTGGCTTGATCTGAAAGATCATCTGCTTCCCCACGTCTCTCATGTCTCCTCATTCACCTTGATCTCTCTCGCACAGCACACACACACACACAGGAGCAGCTGACTACCTTCTTCACTGTGCCCTCGATGACGCTGCTTCCCAACGGGATCAGGATGCCTCCCAGGATGGCCAACGCCACTCCAAGCACAGCTCCGGCTATCAGCCTGCACCTTCCGTCACAGCAGCAGCCCATGGCGATGGTGGTGGTGGTGTGTGTGCTCTCCGCCGTCCGACCGTACGTCTGTCCCACTGCCTGGCAGCCTCTTCTCCTTCTGCCTACTGTGTTGCTGTTATGTGCTGCTCGTCTTGTGTTTGCGCGGCAGCAGAGGCAGGCTGTTCCGTCAGAGGAGCTGACAGAGCAGCTGAGGCCAGGTAAAGGTACAGTACAGACACAGGCCCATAAATTCCACTTATATAATGATGGGAGATACTTCTGCAGTTATCATTAATTGTTATCTGGCCAGCTGTGAATTGGGGTCAAAGGTTGAATCCTTTGCTCAGGCAGTTTGTGCCATGACGTGACCAAGCCTGTCTTTCATCAATATGTAAGAATTATAGTTTCTTTTGTCCTTTTTCATTTCTGTTCTTTCCCTGTTCGGTTCATCCCTTGTCTCCTCCACTATTTATGTGCGCACTCTGCTCCGGAGTGCACCACACACACTCTTTACACAGACAGACACATAGAAACACATGCATGATTAAGTAGTCTTCATCTTGCAGACACACTTTTTTTAAAAAAAAAAAATCACACAACATCATAATTTGTAAAAACAAAAAAAACCCAATGACTTTCTTTCATGTAGATTTTGGAACTTCTGTGGCACATTTTATCAAGTATTTCCTCCCTACAGCTTTGCAATGTCTCCTCCCCTTCATAAACCACAATAAGGCCTCGTTTGTACATTTGGATATTGTGCTAAACAAAATTAGCCATAAAGGTTGCAGCCACCTCCATGAAATATTGAAAATGTTTTAAAAGCACTGACTTATTTCTCACTTTAATATTCTGCAGGAAGGCTGTAAGACTAAATATGACCACTGGAGGGCAGCAATACAAGTCTATTCACTCAACTTCCCCAAAATCTACCTCTAGAACACGGTGTGGAGAAATGAAGAAACCTCCCATTATAACACAATGCAGTTCAATATACATATATATGTGTATATTACCAAACTCAAGGATACATGACTAAAGATTTATATCTGCACATTCAAAATATTACAGCACCTTTAGGATTTTATTGAGTATGCGCTCTTATCGTCTAGTCTGGCCTGCATTTTATCACTGTTGTCGTTTGTCCTGAAAAATCTTCGTTTTGACATTCCTTCACTTCCTGTGGTTGATGTTCTTTTGATTTGAACCACTTATATTTTTACAAAACCCCAATAAGTACCCCAACTGCGCATACACAGGATCAAGTGTGTTCAATAAACAGTTTTTTTCTCCTGAAACGATCACCACGCACCCCAGGAGGAGGGTGTCACACATTTTTTTAAATCATTTTTGAATTAGTCCATCATTCAGTTGAATGGATAAATGTAGAAAAGCAAACTACAAATAGCAGTTCTTTCATGTACGACTCACATGCTGAGATGCGTTAAAGAAGCTGTGAAGGGGTTTTATTTTTTTCAGCACACAGAAGCATGAGAATGAATGTTTTGCAGATTTGAACCCTGTACCGTGCAGAGAACAAGACATGGTGTATTCATATTATCTCGAACGTGGCGAAGGCCTGTTTAGAAACTAAAAGGTCAAATTTGCATGTTTGTCCTAAAAAGACACATTTGTGGTGAAACTACCTGGAAAGGCAGGAGACATAATGTTTACAGTGCAGGTCTGAGAGGGAGAGAAAACACAGCCGCCAACCTTTGGACTGGCTGTTGACTTTGACGCTCACACTTGACTTTGTCCTGCAGGCTAAATTATTTAAACCACAAACAATGGCAATGTGCAGGTAGATGGTGGGGGAGGGGCCGAAAGGTTTGGGTGCCATGGGGAACACATGCCAATATTAGCAAAAACAGAAACAGTTGGCACTATATTGACTTTATTTCTAAAACCTCTGTTTTTACACCAACATTGGAGATATATCTGGGGGTATCATTACATGGCATAATTTTAAAATAATATGTATCAATTGATTTGTTTCTTCTGTCCAAATTATAGGACATTTATTTGTTAAATAGTGGAAGTTTGAAGGTTTTTTCTGGTTCCGGTTTTGGCGTTCACTTTCAAAATAAAAGCATATTGAAAGCGAATGAAAATGAAGTAGTGTATTTCAATTCTTTGCTCCAAGCAACGGATTGAAATAATGAAAACTTGCTTTTAGAAGAATTGAAAGGATCTTTGAAATTTGAATGCTGCCAGAAGTCACAATTTCGGGATATTTGGAAGACTAATGCCACACTTGTATGATTTGGTTTGAATAATTACAACAAATATAATGTGACGCTTTTATTTTGGACCATATGCAATAATGCTATTTCTCAAGGCGCAACATGAGATCAATATTCAGTTCCTCTCTCTTTTTGTTAGTTTCTGTTTCGACTTGATTGCAGTCACCTGCCATAATCATTCTTAAAATTCAACACCTGTGTTCTTTTGTGTGTTAAAAAGTGTGTGCTATTGGATGAGGATGTTTGCATTGGAATGTAAACATGATTGGTGCAGTGTGAGGTGGTTTTAACCATACACAACAACTGAATTGCTGTATGGTTGACTGTGTGTGTGAGTTCTGAGTCAGCAGTCCACCCATCAATGAACGGAAGGAATGGCTGGTTTTCTTCTTAGCCGGTGCCTTTACTCTGAAGGATAACCGGAAGTTTGGCGTTCGCTTCTGTCCACTGAACAGCGGCAAGCTTTGTAGCTTCTCGCACAAGACGAGCATTCACTGCAACGAATGGAGGCAAACGGGTGGGAGAGACACCGTCGAGGATTCTTTTCGCTATCAGAGCAGCTGTCTTTCGGATGAAAAGAGGAATATAATCCGAAAAAATCCCAGTCAACAAAAGAACCACCACACTTTCTTGAAAAGTCGACTCGTTTCTCCGCCGAAGAGACCGATTCTTCTTCTCTTCTTTTAAAGGGCGTGTGTGCGGGGTGCAAACAGTTTTAACCATTTCATGTTGGTATTTATGGTATTTTAGAGTTTTTTTTTATACCATCTGGGTCTGACGGACGCTCTGAGGATGGGATGCACACTGAGCACAGAGGACAAGGCGGCGGTGGAACGCAGCAAAATGATCGACAGGAATCTGCGGGACGACGGAGAAAAGGCAGCCCGGGAGGTCAAGCTGCTGCTGCTGGGTAAGGAGGCAGTGATGTGGGCAGAGGGTGGAGGGGCTCCCGGAAGGTGGGCGAACTTGACTAAAAGGACTGTCGGTGCACACGAACACACCCTGAATTAAAAACCCCACATCTTTTTTTAAGTGAATTTCGATTGGACTAGTTAAAACCACGCGTCTTCGCTGGCACAATTGTTCTTTACGGACTGACAACTGTAGTCAGTGAACGCAACACTGGCCAGCATGTTCGCAGTGAATGTGTCGAGTTTAAAACAAATGTAATGTGTGTCGTCGTTCCACATGTTTTTTTCCCCTGTCTGTTTCTGCTCCTGTGGGCTTTATATGAATTCAGCCACCTCTGTGGATCATTTGTGTTGACTAAACCCTCTGACAATGGCACACTTCCTCTGTCTGCTCCAGTGCAATGCAGTGAAAAGAGGCTGTGGCTCATTGGAGGCCCCCCAGTAAATTTCACTTCTGACTGTTTCAGCGGCATTATCTCTTTTGCAAAGCTGACCTTTCACCTCTAACATGACCACAAGTGTTGCTGTGTCAAATTCATCAAAAATGTGGTCAAAGGAGTGACGTGAGCCTTTACTTCCCGTCAAAGAGCTGAAATAACTGAGCGGCTTGTGTAACACTGCGTGCTGACACAGGGATGTCTGCCTTATGACCCTCTCATAACACATTTTGAGAGCCAAAGAGTCCAACAACAGTAGGCTATTGTTACAAGACACTGACTGTAAAACAACTGCTCAAAATCCCAGGGCAAATGGCGACGCGCTCGAGCCCAGTCTGCGCCCCAACCAACTACTCTTCCACTGTGTAGTTTGGGGGGGTGACCTGGCAGAAACCGACCAGTGCCCAACAGCAGAAACTAGCTGTTAGAATCATCAGTTTGGCCACAGCAACAAAACCAATAATAGATGGTCCAAGCACAAATGAGGTTGATGGTGACGAATCGCCCCTGACGTCTGACACCTTGTCACTCAATAGTAAAGGCCAAGTTAGGATTTTGTGTGACCTATCGTGTAGCTTGATATGCACCTCTCCAGAAATGTAATTATCTATTGCGGCTACGCAAACGGCAACAACCGCGATTGGCCTGTTTCCTTCATGTAACATTCCCAGCTCTGGGATTGGGACTTCCATTTCAGCCTAGAAAATAAAACTGCCCAAAAGAAGAAGTATAAACGCTTATGGTGCAGGGTCCGCATGAGTTCAACGTAGAAGCATAAAATGGGAATTGAGTGTGAAGTAGTGTGGTAACGGTGTTAACGTATCAGCTGAATAAAATATACCAGCAACACTAGCAATACCAGCAATGCACTAGCTGAGGCCACACTTAGCACAGAATGTTTCTTTTAGATGAACTTAATTGGCGCCTTTTCTCGTATCTATCGTCAGTTCACCACCGCCAGCCTGTGTGTGCGTTTAACGGCAGCTATATATAAGTTATCGGTAGCACTGGCACGTGGGGAAACACTGTTATCCAGGTAAATAGAGAGCAAAGGTGCAAAACTTTTCCATTAGCCCCTCAGGTGTCCGAGTTTGGGAAGTGTTGACATGCACACACAGTATGTGGGTTACCAGGACGCAAAGCGGGAATCCTCTATCAATAGCAAATAAACACCTGAAGACGGAGGAGAAATGCAGCTCCTATGTGTCCTTTGTGTCAAAACAACACTCAACACACCCGATGGTTCCGTTTATTGGAACACATCAACACAAGACGCTGTGTGCGGTGTGTTTTTGTCTGAGCAAGCACACATATTTTAGAGGTAGGCTGCATTCCTCAGGTGCTTGGAGGCCAAGCGAGCGAAAACGAGCAAGTTAGGTCAAGTTTCCTTGGTGCTATTTTCCCCCGGCCGACCCGTTCACACACACACACACACACACACACACTTAGCAGAGATGTTTTTTTGGTGGATTTCTTTAAAACAATGGCTGAAAAAAGCTTTAAACAATAATCATGATCATAGTGTGCCAGCAGCCCTAGTGTGGCTGCTTTGGCATTATATCCTGCGTTGGATCCATTCGCTGCGGTAGCCAGGTAACGCCCGGCTGCATCAGGTTTCTGCCTGAAGTGACACACAGACCGGGGAGAGCAAACGCCAGCCGGAAAGATGAGAACGCAGCTCATGAGAGCTTCATTAAAAATGAAAAAGCTCCACGGGGTAAAACAGGAAGGCTGGATTTTAGTGTTTTACTGTAACAGAGTTTGAGCAGCTGATTATCGACATGTGACACGTGCTTTCACTCCGTCAGCAAACAGGAAGCTGTAAAAGTCTCACTAGTCCCAACACTAACACTTGTGTAAACACCAAACAATGATCGACAGGTTTGTTTTCTGAACACCAGCTGTCCTGAATGTTAATTAGAGGCTGCGACTGCCTCAAATAAGATTGTTTCACTTTCATGAAAACCTCAAAGTGGATGAAAAACGATAAGAATCTTTGCAAAAGACAGATGAGCGCACTGTGTAGTCAGTATGCAAACTCAGGTGGGATCTTTCTCTGCCCCCAAAACTTCTTGTGGCTGTCATTTCATTTGCATCATCACATGGATCCAATTATCCCACTGTTCATATCCACACTCTGAAATAGATTTTAATCTGCTCAGCCCAATTACGCTTTCTGTCCTGAAACTGTGGGAGGATTTTATTAATTATCCTTGGTGAGATGATGTCTCTGGTCCTTTTGTCTGTCATCTTTTGTCCACAAACTGAAGCAATTCAGTTTCCTAACTTTAGACGAGCAAAGAAACCAGAAAACAGTCACTTACAACAAGCTTCAATCAGAGAATTTTGAGGGTTTTTTTCCTTTTTTGTATAAAGAAACACTCAAAATGACTTGTCAGATCTTTCAGATTTTTGGTACACAGGAAAACCCAGTGTTTGCTGCTTCGGCTGCTTGAGAGTAAAAGTCTTTGAACATCGAGAACAAGATAGGACTTTTATAAGAAACACAGCACTGATAGAAGCGCAGATGGAGCTGACACACTGTACGGGCCACGACGTCGTTGTCAAAGAAGGAGATGGGTGAGGCTGCTGAGGGGATGGCGTCGGGTTTAATGCTGCTCATGTAAGGCACCATGACGCTACCAGCCTGCACAAATGTGACCTCGTACCATTCATCAGACCCTGAGGGCACCGTGGAGTGTAACGAAAGGCAAGAAAAAAAGCGGTGACATAAACACTGTAAGAACTTTATCTCCATTGCGCCATTGTTCTCAAACATTCCTTCTTGCCAATGCTTTGATACTTTGATCAGCCGGAGGATGTTTTTATGATGTTCACAGTTGCAGTGTATAGAAACAGCTCTGTTCTCTGGTGTAAGATGTGTGAGAGCAACACAGGGTTTTCACTGGAGGGTTTAACTTTTTTCCTAAAATAGTTTGAGCCACTAGAGACAGAAAACAGCTGGTCCAGTGGTTTCTGAAGCTAGGGCCTTTCTGGGGTGGGCGTATCAAAGCTGTGGGTGGGTAACACGACTCTGCATGAGGAGCCATAGGTCAGGCCTGTGGTTCTGTGGAACCATCAAAGGTGTGTGTCTGTGTGTCGGTCAGGCCCAGAGGCTTTAACAAGCCACACCCCGATGACATCAGAGTGTAAAGAGGCCAGACTTACATCACACAGTACGCGTGCCGAACTGATCAGCCTGTTTTTTTCTAGTTCTGAACACTGGTATTTTTCAAGTTGGAGGGCTGACTCATGACAATATCTGCTGTCTAGTTCATTGTCTGGGTGATAAACTGCAGAAAAATACTTCTCAGATTCATCGCAGCTCAGTTGTCTGTTTCCAGACTGACTTGAAGCATCTCGCATGAATAATGACGTTCACACAGACCATCACACGGCATTATTACAGACCTCTGTTTAAATACCAGCCTTTAAATACCGCCAGCAGCTGCACAGAGCAGTCAGGCCGTTGTTATTTTAGCCATTACAGAGTCAACACTAATTAACAGCAGCCGATTTGATCTGCCCACGTGGAAACCAGCACCTCGCTGCCTTCTCTTTCACTGTAACAATAGACCAACCAGATATTGGCCTTGAGTTCAACACAGAGCAGAACTTTCAAATATGATGCAAGAAATTGTGTGAAAATGCAGTGACTGGTTGCAAAACGCAAGATGACATCCATTGGACAGCAGCGTCAGCGTGTTAATTCTTGGCTGTAATACAACACAAACAACCACACGTCATGTTTGGTTCATGACTGTGAATGTGACACCAGCTGGGGGCTGTGTTCGACTCCCACCTGCTTCTACTGGACATGACAAATCCAGTTCATCGCACATTGAAAGACACAGTGTGAGAATTTATAAAAGTCGTACCTAGCATCCACTCAGAGCTTGACATTGCCAAGTTTTCCTTGCAGCAGAAGAACGTGAATTGTTTGTTTTTTTTGTCAAACCTTTGCAAAAGTAACCACAAAACTATTGATTTTTTTATTGTTTTTTTTAATGATTTGCTTAAGTTAATTCTAAAGATCTTCATTGCCCCCTGGTGGTTGGTTGCAGAGTAGGACATAAATCCTGCCCCCTTAATTTGAACTGGTGGTTTTAAGTATCACAATGATGAAGGGACAAGGTTCATGTTTCTGTGTGAATAAAGGGACTAGAGTCCCTTTTGGAGTTTTGAATTTTTGTAACCTGTGTCCTTCTGGGGAACATAAGAGAAATTGTATTAAGACATATGTATATATGTATACATGTGTTTTTTTTGGGATAACTTTTTTGCATTAACTATTGTTGCTAATGAATTGTTGAGATTTTACTTGTATATTCTAATGATGATGCTCGGCTGGTGTGCTGACGTCACACTTTGAATAAATCACACTAGATTGGAGCTTTTTGGTGTGCGGCCTTGGCTTATTTTTTTACAATAAACAGACTGTGACATCTTAATTGACAGCTGTGTGTGGAGAGGAAAAGCTCGATGGGGGTCTGTCACATCAGCTTTTCTAACCACCCACATCATCAGTCCTGGTCACAACACAAAATCAGGATGCAAATTGGCACAGTCTGTGTGTTTTCATGTAGTGACAGTGGGAGGAAGTCGAGTGCAGATATTATATACAGTCTATGTCTTTCAGCCTTGAGAGAAGTGGAAATATTCAGCCGATGTCTTATGATGTAAGGTCAAAGCTGCTGACAGTATCACAAGGTAACGTTGTGGGACACTTCCCCATTTTTCTTTTATGCCCTCAGAGAGAAACTGGGACCAGGAAAAAAAAACCATTCCCACTGGCAGTGAATCGTTCATTACTGACAATTAGCCCATTACCTTGCTAAAACTAAAGCTGCTTAATATGAAGGTAATATGAGCTGAGGGAGTGGGGACTGGCAGCTTTAATATCGTTTATGCTAATATCCATAGCAGCTCATGAGCATGAATCTCATGAACATGGTTTATGAGGACATCCCAGATGGCTTTGACTGCTCAAAGATAAATGTTGATGACTGCAGTGCTTATTTATCGGGGCAGTAGTAATACATAATGGTCACATACATAATGATGGAAGCCAGTATGTTACACACATACGCTCTCAACCACAAAGCCTCTTCAGGTGACTGAGACCACTCTTGAGATGTCCCAGATATAACGAAAGCTGTTGCCATGGTGCCGTGATGTTGTGGGATTCACAAATCAAACGCTGCACCGACCGTCTTGATTCTGTCCGTGCCTCTTCTCCTCTACGCTCCTCTCATTGTAGTATTGTTTCGTCAGTCGCTGTCATACTGTCGTCAGTCTTGTTAGCGGCCAGTGACGAGTGACACTGTGTATTTGTCAATAAGTTCCTCGTCCCTTCAAGCCCCCTGAGCTGAGGTGACACTTCAGACGGATTCCCACTGAGGAGTATGGAGCTTGATCACAAAACAGTCATCTGACCGAGCTCAGCTGTATCAGCTAATCACTATGTGAGGCATGAACCGCCCACAGCGGGACCAGAGGTTTAAAGGCTCCTTTTAACTCCAGCAATCTAATCATACACAGATTTCATTTCCACACTTCCCTGTGACGTCGTCAGGGGTTAACACCTAAATAATAGAAAGCTCAGACTTCTTGAAATATTTACTCTCTTTAATAAAGCTTTTTTCTGTTCTCTCCAGGTGCTGGCGAATCAGGGAAGAGTACAATCGTGAAGCAGATGAAGTAAGTTCATTTCTACTGTGTGAAGCCTTCATTTTTCCTGTGCTCTTGAGCTCCCACATCTGATAACGACCACAGTGTCACAAACCCCATCATGCCTTCTCTGGCTGACCTGCATACAAACAGCTACCATGCACAATGGGTTGTTAAGAGAGTCAATAGACACGTGAATTGTTGTGTGTGCATTCCATGCGTGATAAACACCTCGATGGAGACGTTCCCAACCGTCAGCTTCCCGTAAATGTTTGTCAAGTGGAATCCGACACGCATTTGGTCACTTATGAGTCTGATTTTACATGTGCGACGTATTCCAGCGTCCGGGATGTGAGGATGTTACATCAGATTCAAGAGACAGAGAGTCTGCAACAATCTCTTAATGAGGATCCGTCTGAATCCCGCCGTGGCTTGTTGACGCAGAGGGGTAATAATACCCCCCCCAGTGTGTACTTTGATGTAGAAATCTCGAGCTGGCTGTAAATGTGTTGTACATACGTCACATTTCGGTGTGGGGAGGACCTTCCACACCTCGCTGCCTTTTCCATTTTCAGCCAACATTGGTCCTGTTTTAAATTAGCGGTTCAAAATATCATTGTAGCACCTCCTCAGAATCCATGTTTCTGATCCCGCTGTGATGTAGTTAAAGAGTGGAAGTGATCTGTACATCTGTAGCTTTGATCCAGAAAAGTGAGGCAGAATATAAATATATTCAGAACATGGTGATGAAGTTTTTCAGAAGAATGACCGGATGATTTCTTTAATTATGCCGAGTTTGACTGCAATAAAAACACTGAAGTACATTTAAACCCACTAACTAGCATATACTGTATGTCTTCAGTGGGTCGTGACACTCCATCTTGTTCCGCAGCCCTGCTCACCTTACAGGGTCATTTTCGGCTTTTATTATCCTTTTATAGATAAATGTCGCACTGGTGACATTTGAAATCAACTGATTCAGGGGAGGAGAAAAAAAAATTAATTTCCCTGGATGACTGTATTTCAGGCGATGTAATGAGCAGCGTGGAGACAGCGCTCCTGCACATGGCAGTGAGAATGTAAGGTCAGGCTTCTAAAGCGTTTGAATCGCCTCCGAGGAGAACGAGTCATTTTCACGAGGGGGAACCGCTGTGAATTCGTCCATGTAGGAAGTTTGGAAGCAGCTTCGATGTGTGAAAATAGCTCAACTCGCCCATGAGACAGCTTTTCTCCCTTTTTTACAGGATCATCCATGAGGCGGGCTACTCGGAAGAGGAATGCAAGCAATACAAGGCTGTGGTGTACAGCAACACCATCCAGTCCATCATCGCCATCATCAGAGCCATGGGGCGCCTCAAGATCGACTTCGGCGACGCCGCAAGAGCTGTGAGTGACAGATAACAGCTTAACCATGAACTATTTGTCTTTCTTATGTTGGTTCCTGTAAAATTAACTGTTTGCAGATGGATTCTGAATGTGCACATTACTGCCATAGTAATACATTGGTCAGTTCATGAAATAAAAATAGAGGAAATTATTCGGCCTGACTTTTCAGTGTTGATCAGCCGTGAGAGGTTTTCAGACTTTGAAGTTGGCCTTGGGAACTCCTGGTCTACATGAAAACAGCCCTTTCCAACATCTGCCATACATGGTCCAATACAGAACTGTCGAGATGCGTTCAAATCCCATCCGTTCTTTGAATGTAATTTCAGCGCGTTGGCGGTGTCCACATGTGATGTGTTGTGTCGACTCTCCTCCCAGGACGATGCACGGCAGCTGTTTGTGCTGGCGGGGTCAGCAGAGGAGGGCTTCATGACGGCGGAGCTGGCCGGTGTCATTAAGCGGCTGTGGAAGGACGGAGGCGTTCAAGCCTGCTTCAGCCGCTCCCGCGAATATCAGCTCAACGACTCGGCAGCCTAGTGAGTCACACACACACACAAACCAGTTATCAGCTGCAGGACTGGACATAACCATGAGTCACCCGCTGAAAACACACCGATCTGTGTCAACAAGTCTCCAGTATCAGATGACCTGAAATACACAGACAGAGGCTCGTCCCCACTGTGTTCAGGGGGCACCGACGTCCTGGATGTCCTCCTGAAGGAGCTAAGCAGCGACTGAGCTTCAGCTTTACATCTCAGCAGATTTGCCTCATGCTTAGAATATCACCCAGAACACAGAAAATAGGAAACAAACGATAAGATCACAGAACTCCTGCTCGTGCATTTACTCAGAGAAAAGCCAGCCGCCTCTCCGGTTGTTGCCAGTGGGAATATCAGCGTTTTCATCACAGGCCGAGGGAGTTCAGCGCTCGGCCTTTTTCTAATTGGCTCGTCTAATCCTGCTGTCCGGGGGCTCCTCATGAATAGGAAACAGTACGGAACTTTTGCAGTTCCTCGGTGGACAAACAAAAGGCTTGTTTGCATGAAGGGGAGATTAGTGGTGTTTGTCTGCCAGCAACCAGAGGTCACTAATCTAACTCCCTCGTAATTCATCAACAGTGACCTTGAAGTGTTCACAGTGTGTTCAAAGTGCGTGAAGACTCTCTGTTTCTGTGTGCGATCCTGTGCACCATTTAAAGTTGTAAATGTCACAGTGGTCCGTTACTCAGCTGGCACAGGGAGAGACAATAACTTGCAGGCGACAGAAGAGTGGTCAGAGAAAAGACAGAGAGCGTCCCAGAATGTAACATCTGTGCTGCAAATGTCACACCAAGTAAAAAATGAACAAAACAAAAGAACAAATTGAGCAAATGTACAAGCATTTGTTCATTTTCTTCCCTTTTTTTCGTTCTGCTTTCTCTTTTCTTGCAGCTACTTAAACGACTTGGACCGGATATCTCAGGCCACCTACATCCCAACGCAGCAGGATGTCCTGAGGACCCGAGTGAAGACCACGGGCATTGTGGAGACCCACTTCACATTCAAGGACCTGCATTTTAAGTGAGCGTTTCACCAGCGCAGATGATGGCCATGTCCACATGTACCTTAACCATCTGTTTTTCCTCCGTCTTCCTGCATCAAAAATATTTGCACCCAAAAGGATCCTTTGTAAACGACTCGACAGGCTGTAGTTCCTACTCCAGGGCTATAGGTGGCGCTGACATTCACCAGTGAAGAAGGGACAGTGGTGCAGCTATTCTGTGTCTGATGAGCAAATTTGCTGTCGTTCAGATGCGAGAGCGGTGAATTCCAATTATTTCTTTGTTTTCACCCTGAGACAGTTTGGACGATCAGTTTACAGAAAAAAATATCTGTGTGGACACGGCCTAAAACCACTGTGGGCTTTTATACGACGGCTCAATGTCTTTCCTTCCTCCTTGTGACTCATCCTCCTTCATAGAAACTTAGCGTATGGCTGTAAATAGTGACACAACTCACAAAGACTTTTGTGCACATCAGTGATGATTCATTTGTGCCTTGACACAGACAGGAAGTCGGCCTGCATATGTCGCAAAATTTGTCAACTGCTGCTGTTGAACTTTAGACGCACAGAAGAGATTCTGTAAACACACACACACACACACACATCGCTTTACTAGTTGTCTGTATATTCAGAGCAGCGTCTCACCAAGAAGGGGTTGTTTTCAGAAGCATGTGGGTTTTCACATCGTAATGAACTCAAACATATGTAGTGTCACATGTAGCTCAGGACAGAGTTGAAGGTTGTTTCTGATGCCACAGCATCTGCCTCATAATCTTGGTAAATGAATTCTGTTTTCTGCTTGGCCCAGCCACCAGAGAAAGGGGCGGTGCCTTTCACTTAGTCAGCAAATGAGGTTGTGACAGCACACCGCTAATCATGCTGGATGTAACTGATGTGTCAGACTTCATTTTTTATGGGAACTCGCAGACGTAAGAAGGGAAATGATGATGTCAGTACATCGATTGAATTTCCATGTAATGTTCTGCTGCAGTGGGAAAACCGTTAAAGTAACTGGGAAAGTTTGAGGTGGGATGACGCCCAATCTCAGGTTAGCATCGAAACACGCAAAACAAACTGGGGATATTTGATCCTGAAAGATACAGTTAGTCAACATGGTTCAGCTGATAGTTTGTAGTTGTTCGGCTGATGGTGTGTGGTTGTTGTTCGGCTGACGGTGTGTGGTTGTTGTTTGGCTGACGGGGTGTAGAAGCTCCTTCCGCTGGTTCAACTGTTTAATCACTGACTCTTTGGCAGCGTAAACACTGAAAGGGGAGCGACCTGCTGACTCTTCACATGCTCCGTCACGTTTAACAGACTTTCTTTCATCCAAGATGTTCGACAGGCTTTTCTGCACCAATTACACACGTCAAGTACTTCCAGATGTTGTTTTTCTTCAAACCGAGGGATAAGTTATTTCCCGGGTCCAATGTGGCTGATGATATTTATTTTGACACGTCACAGCTGCGTGCATTTTATTTGAATTTGTTTTGTACTGACTCAGGTTTTGAACGAGCTCCTCATCGACACGTTTGCCGGTTGAGTAATGGCTCCTTAGCCTGTGAAGGATACGATGCTATTCATCATGTCAGAGGGTGTTAAACCTGTGCGGCTCTGGTGGAATTGCAGCAATAAATTTGTGACACCTGCCTGGGAACGCAACAGCTGAAGCTCCTGCCAGAACATTTGGAGACTTTCTGTTCTCTTGTCTTCAGACAATCATGTGTTGTCTCTATTTTCACCCATGAGCTTCTTTTCCTCCAGAATGTTTGACGTCGGCGGTCAGCGGTCAGAGAGGAAGAAGTGGATCCATTGTTTCGAGGGTGTGACCGCCATCATCTTCTGCGTGGCCCTGAGCGACTATGACCTGGTGCTGGCTGAGGATGAGGAAATGGTGCGAGACATTTTTTCAGACAGACGCAGCAGGAACTGGTGAAGTGTAGCAATAAGGACGAGATCACACGTCCCTTTTCCTCCTCAGAACCGGATGCACGAGAGTATGAAGCTGTTTGACAGCATCTGCAACAACAAGTGGTTCACGGACACCTCCATCATCCTCTTCCTCAACAAGAAGGACCTGTTTGAGGAGAAGATCAAGAAGAGTCCTCTGACCATCTGCTACCCAGAGTATGCTGGTGAGACGCGTTTTTTTACACAAAATGTGAAGTATTTGGAATGAAATAAGTGGAAGCAAGCTTGCTGGCTAGTTAACATCATCAACGTTGTCAAAGCTAAAGTACCTAGCTAGCTAACAATCCCTTCGTTTTTTTGTGTTAGTGCTAACAATCCGTATACTAACCCTAACCCATACAACCCAGAAGGACGGCTTGTTTGCAGACTACCCATGTTTTCGGGTTATGTGCAAATAACCTGGGTAATTTGCACATTTCCTATAACATACACATAACAAAGAGCCAGTTCTTTGAACGGCTCCTCAAGATCTGACTCTCTTCAAAGAGCCATAAATACCATCGCTGTTTGACATTTATTATTTCACTGGTGGAAGCAAAACTGGTGAACAAACATTTGCTGTGTTTGCACACATTTAGAATAATGTATCATCTGTCTAAACATCCCCCAGTGAAAAAGCTGCTTGTGTTTGTTAATTTGCAGACAACCTTTTCCTGCTGCAGCAACAGTAAACAAAAGCAGACTAAAGTGGCGGAAAGATCTGACTAACTGGTGTGGACAGTGGTTGGAATCAGCCAGGAGTATTTTAGGTCGTTTTCATGAACTTAAAGGCCATTCCAATTGTTTTATCCCTGCTCTTGTTTATCAGTGCGTCCCTTTATTTTATCGATTGTTATCTGCTGGAGATGAATATGAGTAACTACTATTTGTAATATTTGGAAATGTTTCTTTCTATTTTTATTGTAAAGCTTTTGAATGTATTCCAGCCTCCCTCCCCTCCCCACGTCATTTAACATAAATCTCCTCGTTACTAAAACCAGCGGATGTGACTGGAAAGACAGGTTAGCGATGTGATGTGACCCAGTCCTCAGGGACCATACGTCCTGGTAACGTGACATCCTCCTCTTTTTCAGGCTCCAACACGTACGAAGAAGCAGCCGCCTACATCCAGTGTCAGTTCGAGGATCTGAATAAGCGGAAGGACACCAAGGAGATCTACACCCACTTCACCTGCGCCACAGACACCAAAAATGTGCAGTTCGTCTTTGACGCCGTCACCGACGTCATCATCAAGAACAACCTGAAAGACTGCGGCCTCTTCTGAGGGGAGTGACGCCGACAAACTTCATTCTTGGTAAGGAACTAGTGGTGATTCCCTCCTATGAAGAACCGTCAGAGCTCCTTTTGGCAACATCGGGCGCCACGTCACGGCTGACTGAGCTTGTCGGAAAAAACATCTGAATGTGTGCTCATGCACGCTCTCTCCCTATAAACGGGTTTCAAATCAATGCTCCGTTCAAACGCGTAAAGGAGCAGTGTGTTAGAGCCAGTGACATCTACTGGTGGAGGTGGACATTGCAACCCCTCGACTCATCACTTCCTCACTTCACGGAATGCTTCAGGATCATTGGTGGAGAGATCACGCTCAAACTCCCTATTAACTGTGGAGACGATGAGCTGAGGTGGGGCTGACTGCTGCGTCGATACACAGTTGGCTTCCACTGTTCTTTCTATCATTAGCCAAGGCTGCAATAACCTGCCAATCAGAAAACAGAGACAGGAGCTGTGTGCAGCTAATTCTATGGTCGTACAGGTCTGTCGGTGAGATGACAAACTGACTATTAACTGACTATGAACTATTAAAATGTTTGTTGGGTAAGTGGCGCTCAGACTGGACGCGGTTCATTATCTCATCGTTCTACAGGAGAAGATCCACTTTGATACGAGCTCGTTCTTATTCAGCGCTTATCAGGTGATGAACGTTAATGCCAAACGAGTCATCTAAATGCTACACACCGCTTCTTTAAATATCCTTTGTGGAATCGGAGCGGCACCCCACTTGTAACCGTCTGTCTTTGTCTCTGTCCTCAGGCCTCAGAGCCAGCGGATCTCTGGCGGGGGAAGACAATGAGCATCGGGAGAATCAGCCACAGACCAGTGCTGTACTATATGCCACTTTTAACAGCTTTATTTATGTTTTGTCCTGGAACATTTTGAACTAGCGTTAATGACGTTTGTGTAGGATGTTTGTATCATTGTAAAAGCCTCATTGCAAAACTTTCTCACTTGTTTTTTTTTTTACTTTTTGAGGAGAAAAAGGAGTCCACTGTTTTCACTGTTCTTTCTGCCGCTGTCTTTGGAAAAGGAAACTTTGTTCTTGGTGGAAATGCTTCTTTTCTTCCTTCCCTACAACCACACGGGGGGAAAAAGGGCCCAACTTTGATTCCAGTTTGTTGGTACTTGTGCCTTCGCATGCCTTTCTACTGCGGCCGTAGTCCCAATGCTTGTTCTGTTGCCTGCTGACTTGTTGTGAACATAAGAGGTAAACTGTTTTCACATGTTATTGTCCCTGCTATCTTTTGTGTGCACACCACTGAGCTATTGGGAGGAGGAAGATTTCTCTCTGGTCTAAAGGTACATGGGTCTCCATGGTGACCAACATGTAGCTTCCACAGCTCCCCCTCCCCCCTCCCCTTTACACTCGCCATGACAATGGACGGCCTCGCTGGCTGATCACACAGTACAATACTGCGATGTATATTGTTACATTTACTCCCCAAATGTGGGGTTCTGGTTTTTAAACCGTGTAAAATGTCCATTTTTCCCATCCATTCCGAAAATGGCTTGTTGAGGCGCTGGGCTGTTAAGTGCGAGTGCTCAAAGACCAGAGTAGGCACATTTTACTGTATATTTTAATGTATATGGAGGAGTGCGACTGAGAGAAAACGGAACCACAGAGAAGACTGCAGTAAAGGTTAGCTTTTAGGTCTGACGGGTCTGAAGGTTCCCATCTAGTTCAGCGCTTCGAGGAGCTTTTTGTTCGGTCAAAGCGGACCGGTCTGCGTTTGCAGATCCGCACTACTTTGCCAAGAGGAGGGATACATACAGTCCTGAATGTGTTCATACAAAGAAACTGCCACAACTGTCGATGTATGTGTATGTTCTCCGTGTTCGGAGAATCTTTGTAGACTCATCTCTCTTATTTTGCTAATAAAAAAACATTTACAAGCCAGATTGTGTTGATTATGACATTACACCTTATGTGAACCCCGTTCACGTACAGTATCTGTGCCGTTAAAATACTTTGTGTGTACATTTATGAAGCACATAATGGACATACATATGTACCCATGTGTTTCAACTCTCGAATGTCAGGTTTCAGTGTGTCCCTCTAACATACTAATTATCCAGGTAAGTGTTTTACATCTCTTGGACTTTTCCGTTAAATGTCAGGCTGCTGTCACATGCTCCAAAGCTAACTTTGCCCCAGAGGGCTTTCTGAGATGCACGAAAGCTGAGATTTACTTTGTGCTGCATCTCAAATGGAAATCTCACTTAATTAGAAGGTTAATATCCCCCGCCGACGTGCTCTGGTGGCCCCATACAGTCATATGAGGACCCTTGACAGCAGACACATATGCTGCATGCATATTGTTATCTGAACAGGAAGTCCCACAGAGGTAATTAGAGCCAAAGCTGTCAGTTTGACTCTCAGGCTTGATCAAAGTTGTTTTTTCTTTTTCTTTTTCCTTTTCCCACCACGGCCTTTAAGACTGCTTTACTTCCATTAGTGCATAACGGTGGGTGATAGAGGATCAATCCTTTACAGATGCCTAATGCTTTCACACAAAAAAGATTCTAGATTTTTCTAAATGAATGAGATGATTATCTTGCTAATTCAGAAAAACAAAGCAGCCTGTTTTGTTCTGTCATATGGATGCAATATGCTTCCATAAACCTGAGTTTGGGAGTAATTTAGCAAGCTTTAATCATGAAGTGTGTGTGTGTGTGTGTCAATATTTGTTTAATCTGAGGAATTGGGGAAGACCATTTTTTACATACTGTATACGTACATAACTGTTATATATATAAATGTTATATTTAGAACAGAGTTCCACAACAAACGTGTAATTCAGGTAGATCATTTTAATTAGTGTAATTTGGAACTACGGTGCAATTATTCTTCTCGCCACACATAAGTGGGGGCGCTGTCGTCCAGTTGAACTTGTCTCTGACTGTGCGCGGTCGCCGTAGTTGGAGGGAAAATTGACAATTTAAATTAAAACCAAGAGAAACCGGTGATTATTTGGCCAGTACAAATATAAAAAACTGAAAACGACGAAGCTTTCCACTAGTTCTACCTATTTAGACTCACCGAACAAAGAGACGACGTTAGACAGTCCAGGCTACAGCTAGCTCCTGGCTAGCTCCTAGCTCTGACCGCAGCAGGAGGTGACAGGAAATGAATGGTAAGTCAACTTACCAACTAACTGGTAAAATATTTAATGTTGTAAATGTCTGTCTGAAAGAGACACAAGGAATGCTAGAACACTCCATGTCAGACCCTGTCTGAAATTGTGTTTGAGTTTCTGTGTAGTATTTGTTTTATCTGTGGTCTTTGCATTGAAATATTCAAACTCATTCATGTCTGTGGGCCTGTGAGCAGTGGTTAATATTTTCACAGTAAGGGCTGTGTGCTTTGGTGCATGATGTCCTTTCTTTCCGCATTTAGGTGTCCTCCAGGTACTCCTGTTTTCTCACAAAGTCCAAACACATTGTGCAGTGAATGTGACCACGACAGGTTGTATCCCACCTCTTTCCCCAATGCACAGGATAAACAGTAGTTAATTAATGGCTTTTCGTTCATAGTACATCCACTAATGACATCATGTTTTTGCTGGTGTTTGTTCGCAAAAGAACTTGGAAAGTTCTGAACAGGATTTTCGGGAAATGCTGATAATGGGACAAGGAACAGATGATTAAATGTTGGTAGTGTTCTCGCACCATCTGGATGTTTAAGGATTCTGTATGATTGCAAGACAGGACCATTTTCAGCATATGTGTACCACAACAAATTGTTGGGGGAAAATAACAAAACAAAAGCAAAAACAGGACACATGCTAGAGAGAACACTAATCTGTAGCTGAGAGCTGGTATTGTGAACAGATTTGTTGTATCTTCAATAACTATATCCAGAAGAAAAATACTACAATACTACAAATGGTATCACTAGTCAGGATATGTTTTACTGGTTAAGGAATCTTTTTTAGACACAATAAGGTTAGGTATATTAATATTTGGTGTAAATCAAAATATAAAAATCTGAATAGTTTGTTTGAACCTGTTAGGGTGCTCAACTGGTGATGAGAAGCCTTCTTTTCTTCTTTCGCTGTCTAACCTTTAAAGATGTATAATTGAAGGAAAAGCAACCCGAGAAAGTTCCTTCAGAAGTTGAATTGTAAGTGCTTCTCCGCTCTCGTACCAGCGCTCACCTCATCCAGACCCCCGCTCTTTGAGCTGTTTTACAATGTGACAGAACGGTGCAACAAGAGACAAATGAGAGGAGGGTGTTAGGCTGGTGTCAAGCTGTTTGTGTGTGCATATGCTGTATTTATAGCACCTTTTGGAGGAAGAAGACAAGGGAGCAGCTGTAACGTAGCAATGTGAAAGCAACATGGGCGACAGTGTCCAACTTTTCTTGGCTATAAACAGTTTGTTAGGCAGGGTGTAAACAGATGGAACATTAGAGACGTTATTTCAGTGTTGCTCTGTTTACTGTCTCCTCTCTCCTCCGTCACTTTCTCTGGCAGAACAAAGATAAGACCTATCAGCTCAGCAGCCATGTCGGACTTGTGCTGTGGACACATTTCTGTCTGTTCCGCACATTCTTGCACAGACTGGTGCCTTCACAGCATAACAGACGTCGTGGGTCTGGCTAGAGGGGAGGAGGGGCGTTTGAGTCGATTATTCATGTCAGCCTGTTTTATCTCTGAATTCTTGTATCTTCAGAGTGGTTTCTATTTTCTGCAGCCTCAGCCACACACTCTGGAGCAAATGTGGGGCCACTGCTGGCTTCTTAACAGAGATATTTAAAGGCAGCGTAACCCAAGGTCGACACTTGCTCTCATAGGTGTCAGGAACATATCACTTTAATTTAATAATAATAATAATTAACAACTTTATTTGTATAGAATCTGTCATAAAACACATTAAAACAACAATAATAAGATATTAAAATATACAAGTAATAAAACAAAAGAAATTATTAAAGTATCAATTATAAAATGGACAGCAAGGACACTCAGTTGTTTCATACTGCAGACTTTTTTTAAATACTTGTTTTATATATCACTGAGAAGAGGAATGAAGGTCAGTCGTAGCAAGACAGAGTATATGTGCATAAATGAAAGGGAGACCAGTGGAAAAGTGAGGTTACAGGGAGCAGAGGTGGTGAAGGTGCAGGAGTTTAAGTACTTAGGATCAAGTAGTGGAGACTGTGAAGAATAGGGTGCAGGCAGGGTGGAACAGCTGGAGAAAAGTGTCAGGAGTGATTTGTGATAGAAGAGTCTCAGCTAAGGTGAAGGGAAAGGTTTACAGGACTGTGGTTAGACCAGCTATGATGTATGGTTTAGAGACACTAGCGATAGGCAGAAGACAGGAGGCAGAGCTGGAGGTGGCAGAGTTAAAGATGCTGAGATTCTCTTTAGGAGTGACCAGGATGGACAGGATTAAGAATGAGGTCATCAGAGGGACAAAACAGACAGGAAGGTTAGGAGAAAAAGCTAGAGAGGCTAGATTGAGATGGTTTGGACATGTGCAGAGGAGGGACAGTGGATACATTGGTAGGAGAATGTTAGAGATGGAGTTGGTAGTAGGAGACAGAGAGGAAGACCAAAGAGGAGGTTTATAGATGCAGTGAGGGAGGACATGGAGGTAGTTGGAGTCAGAGTAGAGGATACAGAGAACAGGGAAAGATGGAAATCAATGATTCGCTGTGGCAACCCCTGAAGAGGGACAAAGCCGAA
>CAAKHB010000561.1:257394-290286 GCA_901007665.1 Aeoliscus strigatus
ATATTAAAATATACAAGTAATAAAACAAAAGAAATTATTAAAGTATCAATTATAAAATGGACAGCAAGGACACTCAGTTGTTTCATACTGCAGACTTTTTTTAAATAATTGTTTTATATATCACTGAATTAATTGATGAAAACTAAGTGAACAGATAATCTGCGATGTCTCATATCTTCTATCTGATCTTCTATCTCATTTTCTCTGTTATTTCATATTAAATGAATGATCATTACGTGTAAACTATTAGTCCAAATGTAATATAAGACAACTGGTGGTATGACAGTAAGCACATGTTTGTCCCCTGATGAATATATTAATTTCATGTACTCAGATTTGTGTCACGTGTGGACATGAACATTTTTATTCTGCATGATTAACGAGATTAATTTTATGTTCATATGTGTTATATATGTGCATGTGTGGTTTTCTGTGGTTTGTGTGTGTATGTGTGTGTATGCACGCATGTGTGCATGCATGTCTCATTACCTGTTCACATGTTCATTTAATCCACAAATTCCAGCTTTCATCTCCACACACACACACACACAGAGAATGTACACACTGTGATGTCATCGATTCCCAGCTCCATGGCAACAGTGAGCAAAGGAGTGGAGGGGAGCGAGATGGAAATGGAGAGATATTACTTCATAGTGAGGGGATGAAGTTGTTATAAATAGCTCCTGATGTTTCAGAGGTGTCTGGCGACAGTGGAACATTGTGTCTTCATTGGTCAGAGTCATAATGACCTTTTGGAGGAACTTTCGAAAGCTTTAGGCGAGTGAGTTGATTTGGCTAAAGTTGTCTCTGTTTTTTATTCTTGTCCATCCTTGGTCATTCTCTTTCCTCCATTTCATTACTATTAATTCCCTGCAGGGAATTAATTTGTTCTGCCTGGGTTTCTCCGATCGTGCCTCTACATGCGTTGAATCCTTTGTGTGAGTAATCATGAATCATATTGTCCCTGGTTTTTAATCTGGTCCCAGAATCAGCGCCCACTTGCTTGTTAACGCTGCAAATCTGTAGACATCCAAACCACCAGAATTCTCAGTCAGAGCTTTGTCAGATGAAAAACAAAATGTTAATCCAGCAAACAAGCGATGTTGTATATTCCAACTACTTTGGGTATTTCTGTGACGACTGTGCAAACATCAGATCAAACATGGAACCCTCACACAAAACACACAAACTGACAACAAGTAATAAAATTTCATTCTGTGTGTACTTGGGGTTTCTCCACATGTATACTCAGTCCGGAGCCTGTCTCCATTTATAATCCCTCTTTAATACCAAGTACAATCCAGACGGAGCTCTTTCTTTTGTCACAGACTGAACAATAGTCCAGTGAGTGCAGTCCTGCCTCCTCAGTTGAGGATGTTTGGGATTAAACCGGGTATTTCCACCCTCTTAACATTCCTACAAGACCACAGCCGAGGAGCGGCGAAAGTCCAGAACCTAATGAAACCAGCTTTTCTCACCAGAAATTCAGAAATAACAATAAGCGGTAAAGAAGTGTGTTTTATTCTTTGTGTTGTGATAACGTATCCTGTGGTTTCATTACACTTGAAAAATCTCTGCTGTGCACTCACAGATTGTGGCAGCTTTAGTTTTGTGTCAGAGCTGGATGATTTCACAAATCTTATTACGTTACGTCATGTGTTGTTAATTACTTCAGATATGATAGTTCCATGAGGGTCTGATATATTTTCTGTTTCTGTTTTTGTTGCATGATTGTACAAAAACGTGTGATTGTCATGAAGCTTTGGATCTAAAGACATTGTGGAAACTTTGTTTGGAAATTTGTAGCAGGCAGACAACTTGGACCCTTATTCATTCATCTTATTCCGGTTACGGGTCACAGGGTTATGCTGGAGCTGATCCCAGTTATCAAGGGGCGGACAGCAGGGTACACCCTGGATGAGTCGCCAGCTCATCGCAGGGCACATGAAAGACAGACAACATTCACACACACACTCACACCAATGAACAATTTAGAGTGACCATTTAACCTCAGCATGCATTCTGAGGTGGGAGGAAGCCAGAGAACCCACGCCGACACGAGGAGAGCATGAAAACTCCGCTCCGCAACAGTGCTAACCACTGCACCACCCTGTTGCCCCTTTAGACATGATATGATGTAGTAAATATGTTAATGTACTATAGCTTCGCTGAATACATAGTTCCCTCTCAGCTGATGATGGGATGCATAAAGAGATATAGTTGTTAAGGGAGGCGCATAGGGTTTGACTCATCAATATTTAATCCAATAAATGGTCATTTAGAGGCACTTCCAGTGGAATTGGATGCCTAATTACAATGCAAGGAAATCTCTCCAAGGCCAAGCACATAATCAATAAGAGCCGTAATTATCAGCCTCTGTCCTCTTCTGAAATCATTTATATTCTCACGGGTTTCCTGCCAGAGAACAGACTTTCATTATTTATAAATCTGTGCCTCTTTTCACCCGCACATCCACACACACCCATTACCCCACTAACATGCCACCTCATCTCTGCACCCGGAAATTGCTGTCAGGCTGGTTTGCTGTCGAAAGTGATCGAAAGGACGAGGTAAAGAGGGAGAGGATGAGCTGAATGCCGACAGTAAACCACATCAGAGATTAGACGCCATTTATGGTTTTATGTGATGTCACTTAAAATCAGCAGAGTAGAGTGTACTGAGTCACAGTATCTGACAGTGATATAACTTCTTTTTTAATCTTTGCACTTTGTAAATGAGCAAATTGTATTCTTATTACATTTGTATTATTACTATGTATATAATAACAATAATAAGAATATACATTATTTTGAATAATGTATGAAATAAATCAAATTAAAATAATAACATAATTAGACGTGTGGATATTATACATTGTGATTCTTAATTTATCATCAGTCTAAAATATTTTGTGTCAAAACTTTCACTTTGTGTTCAGTGCTCAAATGCATGCAGCCTGTATCTCCCTCTAGAGACGGTTTATGGCACTGCATGTGTGAGCAGAACCTTCAGCTGTACTCTTATACTGCCGTTGTAGCTTTGATGGAGATGTGCAATGATGATGGACCAGAGCACTGTCAGTCCTGTCTGCAGCTCCTGAAAGACGCAGCAGATGACACGAAACTGATTGATGTCTTCTGTGTGAATTAGCTCACAACTCACTGATAATCGCATCTGTGTCGGAGCAGCGTGGAGGAGATGATGTATGTTTGTGTTTCCTGTCCTGTTCCTTACATAAAAATTCACATTGTACATGGACCATTAATATATATATATATACACAGCCTATAAATCATCTACTACATATGTATGAGCGAGGTCATTTTAGAGTCTTGATATATCGGTAACCTTTGGTTCCTTCAACGAAAAGAGGAGCATCAGATGCAAATTAGTGAGTTACTCAGAATGTCCATCATTTATTATTATTATTGTACAGTGTTTGTTGTGTTTGTTCATGAAAGCATTTCTCTGCTCTCATGAATATCGCAAAACAGAATATTTAATGACAGAATGTTCAGGGGTGAATGTGGAAATCGGAGAACTATTTTTTTTTACCACAGTGAAACAATTCAAACAAGGTTAAGGTTGCTGAGCTGGTTTGTTGAGCTAGAGTTTGCCAAGTTGGTGGAAGCTAACGTTGCTAAGCTGGTTGCCATTTTTGCTAAGGTTGAAGCTAATGGTTGCTAAGCTGGTTGCCAATGTTAGTTAAGGTCGTAGCTAACGGTTGCTAAGCTGGTTGCCAGTGTTTGCTAAGGTGGTAGATAATGGTTGCTAAGCTGGTTGCCATTGTTAGCTGAGGTGGTAGCTAACGATTGCTAAGATGGTAGCCAGTGTTTGTGATGGTGGTAGATCACGATTGCTCAGCTTGTTGCCATTGTTTATTAAGGTGGTAGCTAATGGTTGCTAAGATGGTTGCCACAGTTTGCTAAGGGGGTCGCAAATGTTTGATAACCTAGTCGCGTAGCTAATGTTTTTTAAACTAGCTTATGGTTGGTGCTAGTAGCTAGTGGCTAATGTTGGCAAAACTAGGAGCTGATTGTTGGTTTGTAATAAGTGTCTTTCTGATTATTCCAAATGTTTTTTAGGGATTATTTATGTACATAACACATCACACTTTCCTCTGGCCTTGAATGGATCCAGTACTCCAGTACTAAGGTTTTTTGTTGTTTTGATATATTAGCATCAGAGAGGTGTTTCATGCCTTCTCAGACATCTGACATTAAGATGACAACACCTCTCTTCTCTTCCTGCCCGCATTCGTACACAACCTAACAAAAAAGCCTCATTATATCTCCCCACAGCTCACTTGAACATGTTTTATATGCAAGATTGTCCATAACTCTGATTTGGAATTGAGTGTCACACCCTGAAGACATAGACTGTAATCAAACCCTAAACAGGGGCAGACGGATGAGGAAAAACAAGCTAATGGTAATCTCACAGACAAATAGCACGCTATCAAGTGTCACAAAGAGCCATTTGAAGAATGTCTAATCAAATTGCAAATTGTGCTGGTTACAAACGGTGTATGTCTTTGCAGAGGATGTAAAAAGTCATTAAATGTCAATGGTGCATTCACCTTGTGTGAATAATATCTTTTTGGTTATTTGTTATTCATAGACTCTTTATTCAGCCAACGATTAACCTGCACTGTTGTTTATTCACTTATAGGGCAGAGAAATATTGAAAGTAAGGCATAAAAATGGTAATATAGGGTTCGGGAGATGTTTTTTTTTACTGTAACCACATAAAACCTACTCAGACAACAAACTCAATTAGGTGATGTCTGTATCCCTTATTTAAACTCCATTCTGGCCCTTAATCTCTGAGGCTTGATGTAAGTAAATGAGTCTGGGGATAATTTCACATTTTGTGAAGGTTTTGTCCTAATGGTGTTCTGTAGGGAACGACTGATGTCTATTTAAAGAACGTCTGCACTGTCATAACCCAGCCCTCTATCTGATGACGATAAAGACCCCATGTTGCTGTGGAAACAGCACATCAACCAAGGACACGCATGGTTTGCATCTGTCAGATGAAGCGTGGCCATATGTCTGTATTTGTATGTTGAGCCCCCCTCCCCCCCACACCACCACCACCATAGCATCACGCCATGGCAGCAAATTACAGGCCAAACATGATTTTATTTTCGGTGTAAATGAACAGACGTCACCTCAAAGGGTTAGTGAGTCCGTGGTTGGATAATGGCGGTTTCCCTCCAGTCAAAACCAACCAGATCAGTGGGATGCGATGAGAAGCAGCATGAAACAAATTCACTAAGTCGGCGTTCATCCCAGCATGCCATGGTGTCTCTCTCTCTCCTCGAGGATTTGTGAGACACAGTGAAGCAACTGATTGAAATGAATTCAAGTGAAATAGTTTGTTCGAGACTTCCTGCTGTCCTCTTTAACTGTGTGTGTGCGTGTGTGTGCGTGTGCGTGCGTGCGTGCGTGCGTGTGTGCGTGGGCACGGGTGTGTCAGGTAAGCCGCCACAATCGATTTGTGCCACAGGGTGTGTTTGTTTTCCACACACACGTGTGCTGCTGTCCCCCTCCCTGCTGCTGTCATTATGCCTTAAAACTACATCCTTTTGTTTGCCCACAGAGGAGATCATGTTTGCTCTTGCATATCTTTCCAAACTGTGTCACCTGATATTGCATCATCGTCCTCACCCCTTGTCAGGAAGACAAACCGATTGGAAGTCACATCATAGTGCCCCCCGCAGGTGGGCAATTGCTGGGTGTGCTGTATCACTTATAGTAGGTGTTCTCTGAAAAACAGGAATGAAATATGTCCTGTCTCTTTTCCTGACACACTCCAGTAATTAGAAGAGCATAAGTGGATTAAGCTGTTGACAGCCCACGTCGGTGATATGTATGTGAGATGAATCTTCAAGCAGCTGACAGATTGTTCGATTGACGCCCCTTGAGCAAGAGGCACAAGATCAATAGCAGTAACTTAAGTAAGCCAGAACCTTCTTCATGGATCACTCAACTGCAGCTTTGGGGGCTCTGATGTGTGAATGACCAATGCCATGTGCGCGCCTTTAAACTTGTTCATACTGCAGAAGTTAAGTCATGATATGTGGATTTTTGTTTTTTCCCCTACCTGAGGTTTGCTCAGAGAAACCACAGATGATCCTGTCATGCTTGTACCCAGATTAGACTGTACAGATTATTCTCAGGTGTTGATTCATTTCTCGCTTTCAACACGAGTGTCCGTCAGTCAAATGAATGGTGAAAACACAAGAATGAATAAGCAAAGAGCGAAACTGAAGCGGAACTGAATTGAAAACATCTCTTCACATGTTCAAAGACGTGGAGGCTGACATGTTTTGGTGTGTGTGTTTGTGTGTGTGTGTACAAGATTAAGAGCAAACAGAGGGAAGGCTCAGTCTGTTATCAGCGTCTCTGCTGGCAGCCTGACTAGATTTCTTCATGCTAGATTTAGCACCAATAATACAGAAATTCATGACAGTGTAAATCCTTCATTTTCAAACATGAGTCCCTCCCTGGTATGTAGAACTTTAGAGAGATATCAAAACTCGGCCTTTATGGTGTTTTTCTGGTGCAATGATGAAATTTATTTCATCATTATAGGCTGAAAAATGTTTCAGTTTACACAACATTTCATATTTACAATCCAGACAATTTTTGATTGTCTGTCTGGTTACTTCTCACCAGCAGATGGCAGCATGGCTGCTTCACCGCCCTGGAGTTTCTGCTGCATCAGATAACACAACTTCCTCCTGTTGGTGGAATCATTCATCTTTTTTCTCTTTGGGCCCTGACAGGATTGAATTAATCACAGTGCTGGGCAAAGAACGGTGTCTTTTACTGTCTGAGGTGCAGATGATCGGTTAAAGATAGTCTACAAAAAGATGGAAAAAGCAAAAGTATCTCTTCAGCGTGTTCAGCCATTGATGACAGAATAACAACAGATCAATTTCAGTGATTGCTGTGTTGCTTTATAGGATACTGACGTCTTGATGTGGTGTCACTGAAGACACATTTCATTCACTGACCTGTGACGAAGCAAGAGAAAAAGTAGCTAAGGAGTCTTGATTTTATTCTATTGCATCATTTTCCGCTTTAAATGAATGAATAAATAAATAAATATTGCACAACTACTACTAATACTATAGCATTATTTTCGGTTTGATCGACACATGGAGCTGAGAGGGCAGCAGTGGATATTCAGACATCACTGATGCTCAGCGCAGATCAATCAGTGAAACCCTTCTTAAAGCCGATCCAAATCCTTTCAGCTACTTTCTGTTTAAAGAAAGATTAATAGACTGTGTATTACCAACTGAACACCAAACTGTTGTAGTTTTTATCATCTGCAAACAAGCAGACTGAGTTTAATTAGGTTTACGCTGAGGCATCTTGAGTTATAAGGCCCTCCTACCTCAGAGCCTGCATTGATTGTTGTATATTCACAATATATTATAGTGTTTAGACTACAAAAAATATGGACCGATTGGAATTTACTGTACTTACAAGCCAAGATTTATGGTGATTTGACAAATGTGTGATATTTAGGATAATTGCAGCCATATTTCTTAACTGCTCCTACTCAATTTGAGCAGAAATATTTCTGTGTCCACTAAAGCTGTCCACTTTATTTCACAAAAATTCAAAATCCAAAACATAGAAGTCATCCTGTTTTTTTAGGCATATTAGCTATGTACGCTCCCTGCGGTTGTTTCAGCATTTCACTGACTGCATTAGTGGAGTTATAGTGCCTCCATCCCGCAGCATTCAGTCATGGTTGTCCTTCATGCACATTGTTTCTGATTATTGGGCCATTTTTCAAACTTACTGTGTGTTATTTATGATTTACACCAATGTCATGTCGCAGAATACCTCTTACAGCAAACACCACACGGCGTTAATGAATGGATTTCCTCTGCTGACTTCTCTGCCGTCCTCTGAGGTCACCTCTTATGAAAGAAGACGTGAAAGTTGGTGATTTGGCTGCCAGCCTGCTTGTCAACAGTGTTTTTCACGCTTCAGTGGAGCGTGAGAGGAACACACATTCTCCTCATTGGAGGAGCTTGCTCACTAGCTCACCTTCCACCTCTCACATGAACACTCACGCACACACACATACACACACCACAGAAGTCAGTGGCGTGTCAAACACACACTGCTGCACAGCCAAATCTGCTTGTTGCTTCTTGCACACTTTGTTGTTTGGCCAGTGCTTCATTGTAATCCGCCTCTGGATGTAATGACTTTGTGATAAGCAGGAGCGAGATGGGTAAGCGGTGTGTGGAGAACCATGTGGAGGCATTCCTGGCCAGCCGCTGTGGCACATTTAAGACTGAATGATGAGGAATGTGTGATAATCATCCTCTTTGAGCTCAAAGCTCCTTAGTGCCTGATACAGCTCAGTTACAGGCCACAATAAAGATCCTTAAGGGGGTTTGCACAACATCAAAGTGTTTTAAGAAACAGAGAAAGTTAATATAGTTGTCTTAGTAGTGTTAACTCTCACCTCTGTGCTTCAGTCCAGTCCAATCCACTTGGGACGATCCCGTCAGTGGGTGAACGGTGGGGTTCAACCTGGACGAATCGCCATTTCATTGCAGGGCCGGCATGTTAAGACAGACAACCATTCTCGCACACTTTCAAACTTTAAGCAATTTAGATTGACCGATTAACCTCAGCATGCTTTTTGGTGGTAGGAGGGTGCTGGAACCCATGTAGACATGGGGAGATCATGCAAACTCTCACTCAAACTTCACATTGACACATCAATGAAAGAGTGATACAAAACATGCATTTGTCATATTTGTAACACTGATACATCATACTCATCAGTATTTAAATTCACCATGTTTATAAAAGTGAATTACCTCAATCACTGGCTCACATCCAACACAAAGTCGAACTATTGTCCTAAACAACGTGATCATTTAACCCTTAAATGTGGCTAAGGTCACTTACAGCAGATCTACAGAAATTAGTCCAGAGATTGCTGGTACGAAATGGCACACTGACCAGCCCATGTTGTAGTGCGACAGTCAGAGTGGAGCTGTCACTGTTTGCATTAGGAACACGTCCGAGAATGAGGCATTGCAAGGGCGTTGGCGCTTATAAATTTTCACACGTGATGACACTGACATGTCTGACGCTGCTGCTTTTTATTGTGCAAACTACATTTGTGTGCTCTTTCTTCTTGGTTACTATTTGAAAGGTTCCGTACAACGAGTTTGTCACAGACAGTACAGCGTTTTATCACATATCATGTCATTCACTCTGTATATCACAGGTTCTCTTGTGTTGTTGACTTGTAATAATCCTCAGTTAGTTTTTGTGTTTGGAAGTTTTTTGTTTCTTCTTTCTGCCTGTTCCCCTATTCACAGGAACATTTGTGGAGAGATGAGGAGAAAGAAAAGCAGTAGTCAATTGATGTCATCAGTAGAAAGTTTGAAAAAGACTCATGAATGGGTAAAAGGTATGCAAATGATCTGCAGCAAAGCACATAAAACAAGATTCACTCCTACCCACAATTGTCTCCTAGATAGATACATAGATAGATAGATACTTTATTTTTATCTCCTGAGGGAAATTCTCAATTCCTCTGGTATAAAGTCAAAATATAATACTTCAGCCATGACAAGTGAGTCATTTGCATTGATTGCAATGGAAATATGTATTTTGCTCAGTGACAGATTGTGCTTCGGTGATAAAATGACTCATCTTGAGTCAGTTGTCAGTGGATATAATGCAGATTTATGGTCTAGGCTAGCAAACAGTGGGGTTGGGGGATGCACAGCTGCCGACCCAATCACCATACGAAAAATACGAGTGACCAGCAGCAATCACTCTCCCTTTACAGCCATTTATGACAAACTGAATGATGATGAGAAAAATTTAATGAAGTCATCTTGGAAGTCGTCCTCCAAAATAAAAGCAGGGGGGATTAAGACTTAAAGGGCAAGTAAATTCAAAAGCTGGAAATAATAATTTATTTGTGAATGACGACAAAACACAGCATCCTCTGGAGATTTCAGGCGAGTCATTAATGCTTTTAGCTTATCTTCATCTCATCTTTAAAATACTACGAGTCCCCAGGACACGAGAGAAGCTTTCCAAGATGTTCTTGTGTCACTGAGTTATTAACAATTTAGTCTTAAGTGGCACCAGCAACTCAGGCTTTATCATCGCAAGGCTGCCAACCAGGTGGAAATGGTCGAACTGCTTTTGATAATTTAGAGATGTGACCAAAGATGCTGTCGACTCGAGGAGGAGAGAAGAGTCTGTGTTGTTGAAAATTTCTTCCCTTTCTCTTCTGGTTCTCACAAAGATGATGATGATTATTCAGTTTTGATTCATGAATTCCATATGGACTCAGAAGTGACACCAGATACTGACAACTTATTTTAAATTCTCATTTCCCAGCTTCTGTCTTCATCCTAAACCCTTCATGTCCCAAATTCAACAGGCTTCATGTTCAATTAGTTTGATTTGTCTTTATAAATGTACAGAGATTCTGTTTCCCTCCGACTGTGAGTTGACTGACGTGTCTATGTCTCTCCAGCTGTCAAGCCATGTTTTCCTCTGATCACTTATGGAAGATAATTGTAAAAATTAAACATCAAAATGTGAATTGCAGAGGGTTGTTTTCATATCATCATAAGAAAACAGACATCTGCAATTAAGATTTGTGCTCAAGGAAATGAAAAGTCATTGAGTTGTTCAAGAACTGTCAGAATGGCCAAGTAGTGTTTTCTGTTTTGGGAAAAACAAGTATGTATGTAATATATGTATTGTTTTACATAGATGTATAATTCTAATCACCAATATTACTTTACATTTGTAAAACCAATTGCACATTCAAGTGATCCTCAGTTTCCTCCAGTTTATACTTAATTTTCATATTAAATGTAAATTAGATCTCATTAATAACGTTATTACGAGTTGAAACAATTGCAGCAGATGGTCGGTGTTGCACGAATGAGCTACGTATCAGCTCACACGCCACCATCCAGACAACGAGAGTGATTTGAACTCTTTTGGCAGATGATAAATGTGTCACAAGGTTATTAATTAGCAAGCTGCTGTGTTATCTGCCCTCGCAGAGACCGGAAGTTCTAACATTCAGGAGGGAGAAATCTGTCATCCTCTCCGTATTGTTTGTGGTTCAGAGAACTCTATGTGCAGTGTCATTTGCCTTGTGTGTGTGTGTATCTGTTTAAACAGCCCGATTAGGGAAAGAGGTTTTGGATTAGATTTCGTCAGTCTACATCAATATAGAACTGAAAACTGCAGCTTTCCTCAACGAACCCAGGATTTTTAGTAAACCTGCTTTCTGGAATGGACACCAGGAGGTTTGCACATCTTATGAACACAGTGGGTAGTGTCTGTCTTCTGCAATGGTCCGGAAACATCCGTGTAGGATAGTAAATGATTCTTTGTACTGCCTATGTGTGAGCGTTGAGGTAAATTCAGGTTGTGATACTTTGATGCGGTCAGAGCTGGTCTAATGTGTGTCATTGTGTGTCATTGTCCACTGTGGCAGAAATTGCAGTTAGATAGTCATCAACCCACTTTACCTTTTGTGCTGTAATTTAAGTAAATAATGTTATCTGATCTAGTGCTAGAGGTGCTAGTTTTTCATGCACATTTCTGAGATGTTTCTGGGTGAAACATTCACTCACGTGTTGGTATTTTTAACTGCCCAAGTAGAGTTGATAGTTTCCACTGACATTAGTAATAGAGGCTGTAATTTCTCTCCTATTTTGTAGTGAAATAAAATCCCATAAGAATTCTTAATAATGTTATCTGATCTCCTCCTGCCGTCTGTCCGTTCATCTCAGACTCGTTCACGCCACATGTCGCACAAACCAAACCTCGACCTTTGCAGTTTATCCACCTTTGAAACATGTCAAGAGTGAGACAGAATTTTCTTTCATCCCCATGTGGTGCAGGATAAAGACAGGCAGGACGTCTCCATTTTTGTCCACTGCAGCACATGACTGAGCAGACATGGACGTCTGCACTCATTCTTAGGCAGTTTCACATTATTCCATCTTTTATGCATGGTCCTCTTGGCAGCATGTTGCAGCCCTTTCTGCTGTGGATGAGAGTAGGTTGGCACTCAGCAGAGACTGGAGGGATGTGCATTGTGTGGGCACTGTGAAGGCTGTAGGAGTGGAGGCCAGCAGTTGAGTGCAGACATTTTGTGCCCTGGCTGTGAGCTTTGTGTCTCATGACAAGAGCTTTTACGATCTGTGCTCCACTTGACCTTTTGCAGACTGGTGACAGAGCTTAATGGATATTCTCCCGATTTCCAACAGTGTGTGTGTGTGTGTGTGTGTTTCAAGCCATCCAGGACAGGCAGAACAAGTTTTAGAGCACCATAACAACAAATATCACAATGTGAAGATTTCAGAAAAGGATTCAAGTTGTCAAAAACTGGAATGAAACTGATAAAAAAATCTCTGACTTCCAGTCTAGTATACTAGTACAGACCCTATACTACAAAAAATGGAGAGAAAAAAAAGAAAAGAGAAGTTGGTGAAGATGTGAGAGAAAACAAACGCTGTAGGATTGAAAGGGGTTCGTCATGACATGAAGGGGAGTTGGAGATATTCAAACACTGTATGCAGCTCAACTGAACAAGTGAGAAGTAGGTGAAAAGACAAATAAAGCCCTTCAATAGTTTTGTGTAATGAATTGTAAGTGTGACACACGCACGCACACACGCACACACACACACACACACACACACACACACACACACACACACACTCTCTCTCTGTGTGCCTCCCCACCTATTTAAGGCAGAGTGACACCCACTCAGAGCGCAACAAGCCTGGAAACATCTTGTTCCTGATGCATGACTAGAGAGCAGCAAAGTGCATTTTGCTGCTTCCAGAAGTTGGTGACAGGCACAACGAATAATGTGCCAGCCGGGAACGAAAATCAGTTCTTCCTGCAGTCAGGGATGAGTTCAGCATGGCAGGATTTCCCTCATGGTGTCTTTGCTGTGTTGTGATCTCTAGAAGGAAGCTGATTCTTCAAATGTAAAAAATATTTCCCTTAAAGTAGTTGGTTCATGAATAGTTCTTTGGCAAACACTGTTGTGCCAGGATATACAGGTGGGCTCTTGCTGGGTGATTTATCAATCACAAATATAGGAGCAGAAAAGCTCGTTTTCCCCTTCTCTCCTGTCTCCAAAACTAAACTTGTACATGAAGTTCATCACAAATTAATCTATTGTACTATTTGGTCCAGACTTTCAGACTTTAGTAATTCAGTACTTCAGTAATGAAGTCAGAACATCAGTATATCATTGGTCCACTGGTGTTTATGCAGTGTGAACCCTGAACCAAAAATCAAATGGAGACAGTGGAGATAAAACACCAACCTTGTTAAGGACCTTGATTCTGACTTTTAGGTGTCAAAGCCCCCCAAGATATACCAGCGAGTCACTGTAGTTGTAAATTGCTGTCTGACATGGCTGAGTGGTGGTAAGGAAGTCAACAGATGAATGGTGCTTACTATCCACACTTTGGTGTGAAATTGTAGCTTTTCATTTTACAAATGGAAAGATGCTTTGCTGAGGTTTTGCTGATATTTACTCCTTTTGTGACATTTAAACCCAGATCAGAGTGAGAAATATACTGCACTGCATACTCTCTCAGACTCAGTTCTTGATTCCACATCATAACCCATCTCCAAAGACGACTCTGAGAACTTGTTTTGGCTGCAGTGCTACTTATAAATTTCTCATTGGTATTCCTGCTCTCCAGTCGTCTGAGGTAAAAGTAAAAACCATTCCCACAGAGAGGTGTCTGATCTCACGATACTCCCACCAGCAAGGCAGTTCACAGTTGCCACAGTTTCTTCATTAAACCATGAGTTCAGATGAGCCTGTTGTCCCCCAGGGCGCGACTGTTGGACCCCACCAATTTCCTGTCTGCGCTCTTGTGTTTTTCTCCATGACAGCCGATTTGTGTTTGTTGAGCTCTTAATGTTGCCATGTTCTTTTCATCAGAAGCTGTATTTTTCCACTCAATTATTCATCATGTCTGCTCAACAAGCTACTCTGTTGCAATGACACGGTTAATGGGAATTTAGTTTCTGCAAATGAAACAGACAGATGTCTCACTGTGTTGGTGTTTTTTGTTTGTTTTTTTAACTCAGAGATGGCTGCACATTCTGTGTTGTAATATTGGCTAGTTTTTTCATTGGTGGAGGACAGGCGCTCTCAAACTTACATCAATAAAATTGACTTTTAGAAACTCCAGTTTAGTCTCCGGGGAAGCGAGGGAGGGAGGAAGAGACCGACACAATGAGAGCACGAGGTAAGAGGTTGTGAGGAGCAGCTGAAGTACAAATATACATTAAAAGTCTAACGTAAGCCAGTGTATGCGCTGAGAGAGGAGAACATTTAATGCTGCTGTGTCAATCTGCTCTAACATCTTCACACGGGATGTCAGTCATGCATTTCTCCATCTGACGGCTTTTTCTCTGCAAGTAGGTCACTTCAAACTTTGGCTGTCTTACCTTCTCAAATTGACAGCACGACTGGTATCAGGGTTTATATTTGTGCGTGTGTGTGTCTGTATATTTATGTGTGTGTGTGTGTACAACAGTACTAATGATGTGCTTCAACTCACTGAGGGTTTCCAGCCTCCATCTTATTTTATTGTCTGTTCGCCCCAATCGTCCTTCTTCAACCTCTAATTTGATAAAAGACACAATCCTGCATGGCACCATGTCAAATTAAGACTTTCTCATAATGATATATTCAACTGACTAATAATTAGGCCCACCAGGATGGTGGGTAGTGGGGAGCTAATGATCTTAATCCATCCAGAATCCCCTTCATCAGTTTCCTGTACTGAGTGCCACAGGGAAGTCAGAGGCTCTTCTCACTCCACACGAAATTACTTTTCTGTTTTCAGTGCAGCTACACGATTAACTCGGTGTGCCCAATTATCCGGGCAGTATCAACAGAATTAAGTATTTCTTATTCAAAATGAACCCTACAACCTTCTCTGCATATCGAGAGTACATGCATGATGTGACAGGTTTTGCAGAATCCCACCTCTAAAATGTGACCAACAGGACCACACGCAGTGGATGAGTCATAAAATGATGTAAAAGTGCATGTTAATGAGTGTGTAACTCCTCTCCTCAGTCTGTGTGTGTGTGTGTGTGTGTGTGTTCAGTGAGGACAGAAGGCCTAAAAACAACCACAAATCACCATTGCTGCCACTCACCATCACATCTCTTTATTCAGGCACAATTCTAAAGTGGAGGTTGGCTTATTACTGACAGAGTAATTCATCACACTGTTACACACTGTCACACTCCACATTACAGCCAATAACTGGTAACTGTCGTATTTGCTCAAATGATTGTGAATTATTAATCAGTGTTGCAGCTTTGGAGACTTTGGAGGAACCTCAAATGTGTTGGTGATCGTGGACATCATCTTTGGTGTGTTTTCAGGGGTTGAGACTCCAAGTTTGTTCAAATGGGCACTTTTAATCCTCAATACTTTTTGGATGCTAATATTGTGCTAAAATATGAAAGTTGTTTGTTTATGCTTTAGATGAATAGCACTAATCTGTAAAACCACATCACGCGTTCCAGACAGACAGAGGTGAAACACTATTTCTTTCTCCTGTGTATCCACCTTTAACTGAACTGTGTGATGAACAGTAACACACCAGACACCCGAGCTCTGTGGGGTGATGATGAGTGTGTTGATCACATCTGAGACCCTGTCACGCATGGCGCTCACTCATCGGTCACCGACGACGTATGCATCACTGTGTGTTTCACTCCTGTCACCTGCCCTGCTGACAGCCGTCAGTTTCAGCTCCGCTTTCAGACTATATGATGAGTTCCCTTTCTTTTTCAGGGAGTTGTGTGTGTGTGTGTGTGTGTGATGCAGGGAGGAGATGCAACAGAATTAGTCGCCTTAGAGACCTGGGTTCCTGAGCTGCCATGATGTTAGAAGATGTTTCTGTTAAATCATGACTGCTATAAGATATTCACATAATATTTGTTGTAAAAAGTTGTTCCTTGAATGGATATTGAGTATTGAAACTTCTGTTTGTTCCTTCCAGTGTGTGTTTTTGCTCACAGATGTTAAACCTCCAGTGTCCTTAAGGTGTCTCTGATAAAAGCGGCCGTTGTTCACCAGATAGCCGCTATTCAGCCGTTGAGTCCTTTTCTTTATATCACACAACAATTCAGTTATGTGTCACTAAATGGCTGGACCTTGCTCTGAGATAAGACAAACAAAGGTGTTGTATCTTAGCTCCGGAAACGAGTCTGTTTGCTCACGAGATGGATCCGAGAGTAATCAGTGCTGCCTCAGATAGGAGCTGCTGGTTGGATCAGCTGACTTGATCTCTGAATGCCGAATGAATTGAATCCGTTTCTCCTGCTTCGACACATCAAGACATATTTAGACTGTAATTGTACCAGAGATTTGTTAATCAGTTAAATACATCTGTGCCTGAAAGGGTTTATTAGTTATGGTGAGTCATATAGTTTTTCGATTTATCTGAAGACTCAAGGAAATGCGTCATGGAATGGAGAGACTGAGTGGGAGATAACCTTTATCATGATAATAAGTGAGAAGGAGTTTGGCAATTAGACGCCATCAGAATGTAACACCATTTGTACAGACTTAGAAAACAGGACGTGGGATGGAAACCCTGCTGGTTTCTTGACGCTGCTGCTGGTGGAGTAGAGCCAGTACATGGAGCTTCTTGGATAAGTCTTCAGGAACATCTGGAATAAAGGAGGAGGATTTGTAGGAGAAACAAGAAATAAATTGCAAAACAAGAAATGTACATTTAGTGAGTGTCTGTGCAGTTGACCATAGAAAGATAGATAGAGTTATTGTTTTCCACAGTAGTCAGTTGCAGATAGTTAGCAATGTGTTAGTGGCTGACCACTAACTAACTATATTTTTTTCAGGCTGTTTGCAGATGAAATGAAAAGTGTGAAAGATGAACTGAAATGAATAAACACGTTAAACACGCGCAATGACTGGATGAGACATAGACAGACTGCACAGGACCCATTTTGGGAGGGCTGTCTCTGTCCTTAATCAGCGTTTTACAACGATTGCTGACAAAAGGTGTCACTGAAAAATACGTCAGACACAGTTTGCCGTCACAGTTCCCTGGTGCCCACATTTTGGTTTGTAAGTTTCCTACCTACCTACCCTTGCCGGACAACTTTCCCTTGTTAGACTGTGTGTCCTCCAGCCTGAGCAGAATTTGAATTCATTTGACACTCAAGGCTTGAGCAAGACAAGGCCATAACTCATCCTGTCTGAATGCCAATGGCTCAGTTTAGCCTTGAATGAAAACACCAGGGTGCAACTCTATGAATGTTGAAATTATGTTTTGAAACTTCCTGCCATGCCAGGTCACATGCAAATTTAATGCTACTTTTAATAAAGGTTTTACAAGTCTGACATCTGTCTTCCGCCATTCGCTGCCTCTGTCAATTCTCACATTCATTAAAAGGAACGTCAGTCAACTAGTTTTACCTTAATATAACAGTTTTAAAAGCATTTCAATGTAACTGACTTGTGATGAACTTCTTTTTCATCTTCAAACACCTGTTGCTATGTAACAGGTGCTATCACCCATTAAGTGCTACGCAAATTAGACTTAACCCTTTATCCTTTATGAGGTTAATATATGGTAAGGGTTGGAAATTCAAAATTTCAAACACATTTACATGTTACATATATATATATAATAAATGAAACTCAGTTACGTTTTCATACCTAGTTCCTTACAATTTCAGGTAAAACAATTTCAATGTGAATATAAACCTTCACATGCATATAGTATATTCTTTACGTACAGTAAGTATAATAAGAAAATTTAATTTAAAGAGATCAAATATGGTTTCTCGCTCTATTAAGGGTTAACCACTTTTTTGATGGTTGCCATGTATGGAATGAATTCAGACTATGGCCTCCTGATGGCTGGTTTCAGTATTGATCATAAATCCTCCTGTCAGAGACATTTCCTGAGTTCTTTCAATAGGTTCCTCAGCTACCTGCAACATGAAGGTCAAACTGAAGAATTAGCGCTTCAGATAAACATGTTACCTTTGTGAAAATACAAATACATGATGTGATAATGCAGAAAGTGTGAAATCACTTAAACACCCCATTGGTACTCAAGTGCTGTTTCTTGACATCTGACATTTCAGTTTGCTCGGCAGTTGTCTTCCTGTGAATTCTAATTATATGGACATCGTGGAAATGAAAAGAGTAAGGTCAGGGTTGGGTGAGCGTGAAATAAGTCGTCTTTTGGCAGCTGATGTCAGTTTTAGTTTGAGATCTCACGAAACAGAGCAGTCTTCATTTCCAGCTCTGCATAATCCAGTCGGGGCAGATAAGGATGCTGATGCTCTCTGCTGAGTTACTTTCCTCCATTCAGAGCGTTAAGCTCTGTGTGCACGAGTAAGGATGCTGTGAGATCGAGCTTAAAGCAGTTGAGTGAATCGTAATCTTCTGATTGGTAGTTAAAGTACAACCTGATGGAGATCTGACTGTTCGCTTTCCTTCTGCCAGCAGTGGGGCTGCTCTGCATCCCTGGACGTCATGACAAACTCATTTAGTTTGCTTTGTCATGTAGAAGGGGGCTTTCACATCGACCTTGTTTGGTCTGGACTTTCAAACTTTTCCGTTTGATCCAAACCAAATGCACATATGTGAAACTATGTGAAAGTTTGGTCTGCCCAGAGGAGGTGGTCCCGGTCTGAACCACAGATGAAAACTTCCCATTGTCAGCCTGCACATGATGAAGGCGCAGAGCCGTAACCCCCAGCATAGCTAGTAGTCGTCTTCTTTCCTTCCAGCGACGATGAAGCCTCCATATGACCAGGACATTCATCTGAAGCTGAGAAAACCTAACTAGGCTCCATATTGGAAATGATGTTGCTGCTGCTGCTGGTACTAATGACATAACAGTGTCATTGTCAATATGCCTTGATTCATTTGCCTTCTTTGCTAAGTGATAATCAGTGCTAACTAGCTAATTTGAGCACATCATTGGTCCGCTGATGTTTCTGCAGTGTGAAACCAAAACCAAGGATCAGCTGGAGACAGTGGAGATAAAACACCAACCTTGATCCAGACCGTGGTTTAGACTTTTAGGCATGAAAACTCCCTAAGAGAATGTTTCTTTAGTTTGGGGCTTTGCCCAAAACACATTAAACTGCAGCTTCACACAATCCCTAGCTCTCCTTTAAATCAACAACCTTAATAAATTCATCAAACATGTTCTTTGAGAAGTTTGCTTGTGCTTCAGAGAACCTCTTTTATCTTGTCATTCCCTATGATAAATATTCATCAAGGATCGTGTCAACGCCTGTGTTTACGGCTGATGGATCGTTGCGCTCTGTAAATGCCTTTTATGAATTTTTCTCTCTGACGCATCAATTCATAAGGTATAAGGATGGTTAGCTGCAGCAGCAGCAGCAGGAGAATGTGTGTGATGGATACTTCCACTGGCAGCCTGCAAGCAGCTGCTGTATTCGCAGTGAGTGACGGTTCAGGCTGAAGGTAACAGATCTGCTAAATCATCCCTGCTCCTGCACAACCAGCGATATCTCTTCCCTGCAACACAAACGCCTAAACACATATGTCTTGCAATGACAAGTCTGCAGCTGGGGTCAGACTAGTGTGTGACCCCATCTACCTTCCAAAACCAGTTGTCCTCCAACCTTGAATGAAGATTGCACTCATGTAGAAGGTGGTGCTTCATGATCAGGGGCTTTAGGAGCAGGCTGCACGGCCGCCCATAAGTTTGCCCAAAGAAATGTGGGAAATACAGTCAGGTCCAATAAATATAGTACTTACGGTAAATATTAGGATATTGAGTCAAATCTCATCTTTTTGACACTATGCACCACCACAATGGATTTGAAAACAAACAAGATGTGCTTTAACTGCAGCTTTAATTTCAATCAGGTGAACGGTATAAGAGTTGCAACAGTTTCTCTTTTCCCTAAGGGAGGGGGTGAAGTGAGGGGTGACTGGACAAAACACTGGAGACAGACATAATATCTGAACCTACATAAATTGAGCCAAAGTTTCTCAGATATGTGCACTGATGCAATCTGCATCAGTGCATCATATATGAATACTGAATCAAGTTTTTGTAGTTATCAAATTATCATATATGAATACTGAATCAAGTTTTTGTAGTTATCAAGTTATCATATATGAATACTGAATCAAGTTTTTGTAGTTATCAAGTTATCATATATGAATACTGAATACTAATAATTCATGAGGCTCCACAGTAATAGAAATTCAACAAGTGGTTCTGTCTATAACTTCTCTATATGAGGTAGCAGTAACGTACCAAGTAATGTCAAAGTGCATGTTCAAAGCGACAATAATATCACATTAGCAATAGTTGTGCAATACACACACAACATCAGCAATTCGTGAAATAATACAATTGCAAATACGTTTAAGTAATTATCTTCCTTTAGATATACAGAAAATAACTCATCAGCTTACACCTGGAAGAGGTGGACATGTATCACCAGTTACAGCTACTTGTAGATTGAATTGATTGATGCAGTTAAGTTAAACACCCTGGGTGTCCATCCACACTCAAGCATGGGCAGCAGAAGTTTGTCATCAAAACCATTGTTGATACTTATTTCAAAAACAAAACTCAGATTACATGAAAAATGAAGTGAAAAATCAGCCATCATCCTTCATTTCAGGATGAACAAATTCAGGATTTTCAGTCAGCCCTGATGAAGTTGTCTGAACAAAGCAAGCCAGTGTGTCCTCAAAGCTGTGAGCTCTGACAACTGCTTTCTACAGCAGGGGTCACTGTTGATCTGATGCCTTCATTGACGCAAACGCTCGTCTGTCTCTTTTTCTCCTGCCTTTCCCTGCACTGTCAAAGAAAATTTAGCATGACAAAGTTGGAACAATAGCTTGATTTAATATCTAGGTCATGCAAAATCTTCTAATCTTGGCAAACAGAATATTTATTGACTGGGGATGAGTGACTTGCACTGTAGGCTGCTGTTAACGAATAGATTGCTGATGAATAATTTAGCTCTGGGTTGCAGCCGCATGACAGAGGATTTAGTGTGTGTGCGTGTGTGTGTGTCGGGTGTGGGGTGGGCTGTGAGCTAGGTGCTACCTTGTCAAAAACGCTTGAAGGAGAATGGGAGCGGAGTGATGAATAAAAATAAGGCATGTGAGTATTTGATGCGGCGGATTTGGGGAGGATGTGGTTTGGAGTTTTTTTGGGTCATGTGAGTGAAAACATTTTTTTTTAATCGCATGCATACGACGTGAGTTCATGAAAAATCCTAACAAATCCGCAGAGGTGCTATGAGCTGTATTTTCAAGTCAAAATGTGAGAATGACTTGGTGCTAGGTGTTTTACTGGTTAAAGTTCATCTGGTGCCCGTATCTCCTCTGGTGTCCTGTCTGCCTTTTTTTTATCACCAAGGTTGAAAACGCTCCCAAATAAATCAGTGGTGAAACAAAGGAAAGATATCTGAAGCGGCGAGATAATGTCAGTGCTTCAGATGCAATGAAAAATGTTTCCATTTCAGGGTTTTCTTAGGTCATTTCAAACCCTGTCCACAGCTGCTTCATTTCCTGGTCTTTGTCTGGAGTTTACTTGATTGTCAGGTGGGTTCTGGTGACCTAAGGTACGTTGTCAAGAAGAGCACCCATACCTAACAGCCCCCAAAAAAGGCGCATGGGTAGATAAGACATGTTGTAATATATTGACCAATGTACTCATGAACTTGTGATGTTTGCCTGAAGGAGAAATAATACAACATATAAGTAATATAAAATGTATATAAATTATATTTATGATCTCAATTCCTAAATTGGACTAAAAGAAACCTTTGTTGGAAAGTGTATTTGACATCTCTGACTTTTAACATCATTAGCAAACAAATTCAAACAAATTATTTGATAAATGATCATAAACACTGACTTTTCACTTGCTGGCACAAGTAAATGTCACATGTCACATGGGAGGGATTTCTTTTTCCCCCAAAGCTTTCAATTTCTCTCAATCTGAACATTTGCTATGTCACAGAAAATGTCATTAAAGACACATCTCTTTGAATCAACGTTTGAAACTCCAGACACACAAAACCTCATTCAATGACTATGAAAGGAAGCCTTAAGTGTGTTGCATCATAGTTGAAATCCTTCGCTGAAATCCATCACTTCTTTCTTTTTATTGCACATATAGACTTGAAATACAGTGTGTACACTGTGTAATGACAGACATTTGTAAGACGAGGAACAAGCCTGACCTTACTATTTCCTCATAAATCAGATGACCATGATCTCTTTTCTGTGACAGTGATATAACCGTTACTCCTCACATAATGAGAAGAGACGATCTTATGGCGCCGCTGATCAGTGAGGTTCTTTACACACGACTTTGTGAGCAGAATACCGAGAAGTCCTCTGGGAAACACGCGCTGTACTTCCAGGAGCAAAAAGATCAGTCTCTTAAAATAAACTTTTGAGAGAGAGGGTTGAATGAGGGCAAAGGAGTGTGAACTGGTACAGTCAGAAAATAATTAGAAGGGCCGCTGCTCACCTCCTTAACCTCCATCAAACATTTGACTGAACTTTGCTCTCTCAATTCTCTTCCCTTCACGGAGGTGCCAGCCAGTGTCATTTGTACCGCTGGCTGCAGACACCACCTCGTAGCCTGACAAAGATGGCAAAAGTACACACGCTCCTTACTCAAGTAAAAAAAAAAAAACATCGGGGCCTTGAGGTTAATTAAATGTACAAACAAACCTTTAAAACTTGAATAGCTCAGCTCGATTCAGACAGTAGCCTTGTGCAGAAATCGCTGCGGTAAAACCTCATGATTTAATACGTAAAAGTGAGCTTTTTTCCATTGATATTATATTTTTATGAACACTTATTTTATTCAAACCTTTAATACTTATTTTTACACTTTGAACATTTTAGTAAATGTTTTTACTTTTGTCTTCGATTGATGTTCTTAATTGACTGGAGGTGAATTTCCCTCTGGCGACTGATTCTGATCAGAGATTTCATAAGAGATTTCTCATGAAAGGTATTGAACTGTGGCCGAGTTATTTGATTAACACACGTCATGTTCATCTGAATCTTCACTAGAACGTTCATTTTCAATACTACTACTACTATTTCCTCTGTAGTAGCTGAACACTGTTGAATAAGCTTTCTCTGTTCATGTTTGTAAAATTGATGTGATTAACGTATACATATATAAAATATACATACACACACACACACATAGTATATTTTTTATATAGTATACTGCGAGTGATGTGTATATATACATGGGTATATATATTTTAATTCGGTGTCTTACAACACAAACCAGTTTGTATGTCTGCTTACCTTAAATATTGTGTGGATGGATTTGCAACTGCAGACTTCAAGGATCGTGTACAGGAATTAAGATCACAGGAGTTTATGTTATGACAGTGACATAGTAAAGCAGGTAAAATAATGACACATCCTTCCAGAATCCAGGATGCAGTTTAGACACAATTGCTGTGTTTTAATCTTTGAGAGTCTTTTATCACCATTAGTTTGCGTGTCACTGCCTGAATAGTGGAAATGTTAAAGCAATATGGAGGTACTCATGCAGGTAAAGGCTTTTATTTCACACGTGAAGCTCTGGAGCTCCGAGCACCTTAACCACACCAGTTTGCAGACTTACGATAACGCCTGGAGGATGTTATTGTGCATATGAGGGTTTTCTAATGCTGGTCTTATGCTCGACGTGCCCCGGGAGTGATAACGAGCCTTATGTATAAATGTATGTGCAGATTGGATAAGGTAGGGAGCAGATTAACGGACGCTTTGGTAAATCCTACTCGAAGCTGCACACATTATACTTCAAAGATTCTGCTGTGGTGGGAAGGAAAAAGTTTGCACTTCTGATGTGTTCAATGTTGTTAATATTGCTGTTATCAGGAATAAAACACAGAGCGACTGCATTGATGACAGTAACCTTGGCGTCGTATCATCCAAGTCTGTGATTGTATATATGGATATTTTTGTTGTATTCTATTGAGCCGTAAATAATGAGCTGCAGCAGCCTCCGGCTTTTGAAGAACATACAGTACAGTCATAAACGTTCCATCTGGTGAATTCCCCCACCCAGAAACTCATCTTGCAGATTCCGTAATTAAATCCAAATGAATCTGTATAGAACTGTTTTATTTTATTTTATTTTTATTTATATTTATGAGAAGACAGGAACATTTAGGAGCAACACTCATCTGTCTGTGCAGTCATATGTCACAGGACAGATCGGCAACATGGTTTGTTTCCATTGGGAGCTCTAGTAGTTGTGGCTTGTTTTTATGTGATCCTGTTGACAGATGGGCACTCAGAGGGTGCCACCAATGTAAATTTAACTTATTTGGAGCTTTCTACAGCTGTTCAATTACGCCGGTCCTTTTTGCAAAATCCTGCCAACAGACTGAACCTCGCAGAGTCGATATAGACACAATCTGTTCACAGACCTCTGGTTTTATGACCAGTTTCTGCTGCTGTGTAAGATATGCTTTGTGATACGATATGAGAGGTGGATCCTGAAAGTCATCCCGTCACGCTGCTGATTGCTTGGCAACAGTGTCATTGCTCCACACTGATGAATAAAGGCCGGCTGCTGAAGACTGATGACTGGCTGTGATAGCGCAGATGCATCTTTCCCCCAGTGATAGGGATGCACAGTGAGCAATGGGACTCTCTCCAGACTTCAAGGCAGTTAAAAGCCCTCCGCATGGGAGAGGGGTCTTATCTGTCTGAGCTGATTGGGAAAGTGGAATGAAGGCTGAGGTTGGGATGCTGGAGGAGCCACTTGTGAAAGTGGCGGTCCCTTGAGAGTCAGACGGAGACAGTTCTGCTTCAATAATCCTCTGTAGAAGCTTCGAACATCACCACAGTTTGGGGACATTAGAAATCAGAGCCAGAGACAGAGGAGACAGTCAAAACAACAAAAAGTTGTTGTGATTATACAGCTGGCAGTCAAACCGAAGAAAGGACTAGATTTTCTTTGATTATTGGGTCCATATAGATGAAATGATCGTGTTTGATAAGACACACCGCAACAAATTAATTTATGTCATCTTTGGTAATATTTAATTGATTGGTGAGTAACTGGCACTTCTACACAACTGGACGCCATCTTAATCTGCGCCAGAGGATGAGGGGGGGGGGCAGCGGAGGTTCCTACGAACCGTGACACCCCTGCTATCAAGGAAAAAAACAATTCCATTCAGTAAATATATTTTGATATATATACAAATGGTCTCAGGTGTCACGCTGGTCCCTGGTTCAATTCCTGGGGACCTGGGGGTCTTTCTGTGCAGAGTTTGCATGCTCTACCTGTGTCTGCATGGGTTCTCTCCAGGTACTCCACCTTCCTCCCACCTCCAAAAGCTTGCTGAGGTTAATTGGTCTCTCAAAACTGGCTGTAGGTATCTGACTTTCACCTGTTGACAGCTGGGATTGTCTCCAGCACAACCGCGACCCTTAACCGGAGCAAGTTTTTAGATGAATGAATGAATGAATGGTCTCAATTTCTGGTGTTATATTGTTGTCTTCTCCATCACAGCTCGAATGAAGTCAGGAATGACCTGCTGACTGCACTCGCCTGACTCCTTTTTCATATTTGTCAAGCAACTGGAGTGAACACGCGTCCTTTTCCTGGGTTTCAAAGTCAGGCAGATGGCAGCCAAGAGGTCAGTTGTACAGGTCAGATGTCTCTTGGAGGGAGCTAATTCTGCTCAGTCTTTGTATCCAATGTCACGACCCGATCCGCAGCGACGACTCCACTCGAGCTGGAATGGCAGTATGTGCTCAAACAAAGTGGATAATAACTTCCTCATTCACTGGCAGCGGAAGCCATCATCGGGCCGTTTTCCTTTATTCCGGACCAGCTTTAATTATCCTGCAATGAGGCCTGTCATAAACATTACATCATGTAGCAGAGCAGCGTAGCAATCCCGGGGGCATCGTCATTGGCTCAGCAAAACAACTCCCATCTGGCCGTGTAGATCTGACTGATGGCGGAATAGACTGATTTCCCGCAGTATGCATCTGCAAAAAGAAATGAATTAATGTGACATTTGTGAGAGAAGAAAAGTTGAAAGTGGTTAATGGTTGCGCAACACATTGTCATCAGCCCATTGCCTGTGGGCTCATTGTGCCAGGCCTGAGCAGCGGATCGCACATGGTTCAGTCCCACTGTTTTTCCTGCTCCTTCATTCCCTTCTTCGTTGTTTGCCGTCTTCGATGTTTTCTTCTCCTCCTCAATGCTCATTCCGCCCCACGCCGTGCATTCCACTCATTGTTCAAGTGCTGCCTCCAGACCTTCAGCCCTTGTCAAAACACTCCTCCACACTTCTTCGTTGCATTCGGTTTTCTCCATACGTCTGCACTTCTCCCAACTTTTGTCAGATCTGAGGGTGACGAACATGATACATCACCTGCCATGTTGTCAACAAGACTCATGGACAACGCCACTGTTGGTTGGAGATATTGATCGCTGAAGTTGGCCTTCTTTTGACAAATCATCGTTTTTTATCTTTCTTCTCTTTCTTGTTTGGAAGACATGTCCAAAAGTCTGTTCACCAAGGTTTACTGAACCAAACAAATCCTTCAAATACAGATTCAAGATGTTCTTTAGTTTTATAGATAACAACACTGTAGCTGTATACGTGTGGCTGGGATATTACAGTAACTCTGAACAGAGGAATAATACGTAAAATCTGCACATTTTAAAAACAAAATGAAAAAAATGAAATAGAATATTGGTCGATGATACACCTGGGATAGGTCTTGATAGTCTCATAAATTAATATTGATGAATAAATAATTGATAAAATATTGATAAATAATATTGTAAAATAATATAATAATAATAATACAAAATATACCCTAGTTATGTACAGATACAGCTCAATGAATGGAAATATGTATCAAATTAAAAACAGTTTCAAAGTCATTACCATTTTTTATTTTTGTTGCTTACAAAAGATTTTTGCAAAAGAGCTCATTGTTGTATATTTTACAGTTTGGCGGTAAATCAGCAAACCATCGTTACTGACAATGAGCTCATTAAGTCTATGAGAGCAGATCTTAGAGGACGTGTCATCACAGGGCGGATTGGAGGTTCTTCCCGCCACAACGCACATTTGTTTGAAGATGGTTTAAACTTAGTCCCGTCTCCATTTCCTTTATGTCCCTTTCCTCCCGTTGGTGATAAACACACAGGGATTTCTCCTCCAGAGTCATTTCTTCTGCTCCATGACAAAACTATCACTGCAAAATGTGTGTCACGGTTTGAGCTATGCAGCGAACACAACAGGCTTTAGAAATCAGAAATCCACATTAATGAGGAACGATATGCGCTGAGGGAGCCCTTGAACGTGTTTCTTGAAATACAAACGCCTTATTCACCAAAGACCTTCAGAATCTCAAGGAAATAAAATGTTTTAGCTTTCAATTTAATGCGAGGACCAGATGTTTGGTCACAACACAATAATAAGGAAAGTGTCCTTTGTGTTTCACTAGAAATGAATGAATAAATAAATAAAAGTTGTTCTATTTTTGGTATTGACATATCTTATTTGAGATTTGGTTCCATGCAGGTTCACACTCAGATGAGGAGTTGATTGGCTGATAATTGTTGCCTGATGGTGAATTCTCTTTTGTCATGCCTCAACTTGCTAATTGGACGATGAACAGCGGAGACTGTATCAGCTGATTTCTTCAGTCACTACCACAGGTGACCGCAGTTAGCTTTTCCTTTGTTTCATATATAATATGCTGCCCCTTGTTGGTTGAGGGTGGGAAATCTGAAGTGTGAGCTTGTGATGAAATATGTATTTTCAGTGTCATTAAGTTAATTGAGAGCTCGAATTAATTGTTTCCCACTTCTTTGTCACAGTGTCTCTAAGAGAAAGGTTTAAAGGAAAAGACATATTTGTGGTGTGAAAACTATTGCTGCTCAGTGGAAACACTGCATCTCTTTCTTCTCTTTTCCATGGAAAGATGGATTTGAAGGGGAAAAAAAAGATTTGCCTCTCCTCCTCTTACAGCCTTCACATCCGGGTCAGATCCGTTGGTTGGAGACCACTGCTGCCTTTAGGTACCCCTCCTGAAGTTGTGATTTCTGAAGTTTGAAAGTTGCAACAAGGTAAGAAGTCCTGTTTCCAAAATGAAGTCGTGCTTAAAGTAGACGTTGAATGATAAGCGTTTTATTGTGCTGAAGCAGACATGCGTGTTAAATCTTACAGTTCAGCGGGCCCTAAAAAGAAAGAAAGAAAGGTTTTCATTGCGTTGTTGTGGAAGCTGTGAGTTCTGACATTGTGGGCGGCTCCTGAAGGCAGCACAGAGTGAGCAGCTCTCAGTCATCGTTCCGCCAGTGATGATCCAGCTGCTGTGCGTGTTAGGGAATCTGTGCGCGGACATGGACACGACTCGTATCCGCCGCTGAAACTTGACGCACGGTCACACCGAAGGACTTCAGTCAGCGACACAACTTCTTCCGCGGCCGCACTCATGTGACCCCCCCACCCCGGTTTGAGCCATGTCCAAGAGCCTGAAGAAGAGGAAGAACCACTGGACTAACAAAGTCCATGAGAGTGTCCTCAGCAGGAATGAGGAGGGGGAGCTGGGGCTGGAGCTGAAGGGCGGCGCGGAGAATGGACAGTTCCCGGTTATCGGCGAGCTTCTGCCGGCCAGAGCAGTGTTCCACAGCGGGCAACTCTTCCAGGATGAACTCCTGCTGGAGGTGAATGACACTCCGGTGGCCGGACTCACCACCAGAGACGTCCATGCTGTGGTCAAACACAGCAAAGACCCCGTTCGACTCAAGTGTGTCACACAAGGTGAGTTTTTCTTTTTTTCCCCCAAGTTTTAGCACCGACTTTAGCGGCGTTTTAGATTGTGGATTGTCAAAGCAGTGGAAACGTAGCTTTGAAAAGTTTGTCTCTTGTTGCCACAAGTGAAAGTAGTTGAAAAACACGATGTTTTCCGTATGTCGGTGTGTTTAACGGTTCCTGTCGTGCGGCCAACAAGGGGGTGTGTTCCAATCCTGGCGCCGTGAACTCCACATTCCAGCCAGCTGCGTTGAAGTTCTCTGTCTGTACTAGTATCGCGTGTTTTCATCACAGCACATGTATGAATTTAATCGTATACGCTGACACTTGTAAACAAAGCAGAGGTCAAGATTACAGAACATCCAATGTTACAGAAATAAACGTGATGAGATCCGATAACTCCGACTTGTACTGCGTCTGTTTAAAATGCAGGATAAAAATCCAATATCATTATTACATGAAGTACCAAAAGACACATGAATATCATGCACATGTAAGCATGCACAATATCATGTAAGATGGCTATTGATTGATAGGAAAATCAGCTGTTACCTTTGTGTGAACAAAGTGTGACTGTTTCAAAAAATAGATAACAAACAATATAAATGTAACATAATATATAAATATATAAAATAATTAATAGTATATTAAAATGAACCAGCCAATATACAAAACTAATATATATATATATATGAGAGATGTCAAAATATTAGATATAGATATTTAAAGATTATAGATAAAAGATATAACAAGACTGAAAAGACATTGACATTAAAACATCATGTTAAGCAAATGATATTAAGTTTGCAAACATGTCACTTATTGATGGAAATACAGTGAAATTTCCTCCAGGTGCCTGGATCCCCCCACTAACAATAAGTCTGATAAGGTCACACTAGGCTGGGACACAGTCTCTAATGAATAGACTATGGAGGAGTTAGCTGTTTAAACAACTGTTTAAGTTGTTGCTCAAGTTGTAAGTTGTGCAGTTGTTAAGTTGTTTAAACAACTGCTGGAGGTTCACTGGAGGTGACAGAAGCTGATATTTTGCTGTGCACAGTCTTTGAATTGCATCTCCCCAAACACCCGTGTTTATCAGAACATTTAAAAAAAAAAAAAAACATGTGAATTTGTTAAACATGCAGCATCTCCATCACATCACAAGTTGCAGCCCGTCAAAAGCTGCCTGGCCGGCAGCAGCCTTCATCCTTGTGGCTAATGACCCTGGTGTCTCAGATCTTTGGGCTCATTTTATCGTGAAAAATGTGCAAAGAACCCTGTAAGAGGCTTTGGATCAAAGTGTGTGTGTGTGAGCTGCACACTAGGGATTTATTCAAAAAGCAGCCAAGCCCATATAAAACTAATGTGCTTCTTTTTTCCTACATAAAATATTTATATTTTCCCGATTGCTGAAGGGATTGATATTCTCTTGCTGCTCAGTTGGTGTTTGCTCGACTGGTTGTATTTGTGTAGGCTTTAGTTGTTTTTTGATATGATTCAAATGTGCATTAAGTAAACAGCTTCAGCATGTGGTTCAATCACCAATAGTTTGGCCTTTAAAGGAGCTTCGATATCCTTTAGCAGGTTGCACCGCAGATTCCATTAGAAAGAAAAAAGTGGGAGCACACCGTTGGAACAGAAAGGAACCTGCTCTGCTGTGATATACATCTAAGGAAATGAGCTGGAAGCTAATCGCCATTTTCTATTCTGTATTTATTTCTATTCTGACATTAGGGCTCAGTGAACTCCTGAAAAAAAAAACTCCACATGACTACTTCATGCATACAGTAACCCAGTGCTGTTGAGTAATTTTTGCACATATCAGGTCTATCAATGTGATTTGTTTTTTCTGACCTTACAAACCAAAGTTTTTTTGTTTTTTTTGTCCGGACCAAAGAACCAACCAACCAAAGAAGAGATGTCTCCGTCCGGCCCAAACTCAGCCATGGTTTGGACTTTTGCAGATTATGTGAAAACTTTTTTTTAGATATTCCGGACTTTCTAGCACACTACAAAGAAATACCGGAGATACAATAAATATCTCTCCCGGCGTGGAGCCAGGGCCCCAGCATAGTTATCAGTCATCTTCTCTTTCCGTGACCAGGACATTGATCTAAGTCTGAGATAACTAGACTAAACTCCATATTGGTCATGACGTAGCTGCTAGTCTGCTGGTGTTCATGCAGTGTGAAACCAGAATCAAAGATCAGATGGAGACAGTGATTATAAAACACCAACTTTGCGTTTTAGGTGTGAAAGCCCCCCTTGAATTTGAACTTCAGTGTCACTTTTACATGATTTATGATGGATATCCTGATGTCACCTACCTTCAGTTTCTGTGATAGAAAACTTGCACAGATCACTTGTTCAACAGCATTTAGAAGGAGTCGCAGATGTCTTTGCAGGAGGTCTGCGCTCACGTTTGTAATTGATGGCTTAGCGGTTGCCATGGAAACATGGTTCATGAATTAGCCCCCGTGATATGGATCAGTCTTGTATTTTTTTGTGAGACTTCTGGTACATACTGCTCTTGGTAAAATGCAATTTTGAAGCCCCTACCCCAGGTTTCCTGAAATGATTCAGGCAGCAGTACCAGCTGCTGCTGTAAATTTCCTCCTAGCTGCTCTGACGTATGATGTCTCTCTCCAGCACAGGCTGATTGTTTCATACTGCAGTGACGCACAAATTAATTGCCCTATAAATCTCTTAAATTTTCGGTAATCTGCACAGAGAGCAAACACTGACGCTGTTCCATCAATGAAGCTAATTGGTTGCCAAAGCATCGAATTGAATCAGCTTTGCTTCCCAAGCCGTGTTTCTTTCCCTCCATCTCTCTCACACACATACTCCCACTCAAATGCCCCGTTCACTTTCCTTTTTGGGTTCCACTGAAGGATAAATGCAGCTAGCTATGGAGGCTGTCGCTGCACCTTTGGCTGCCATGACGCTGGAGCTGCTGATTGAGCCTCACTAAATGGTGGTGGTGCAGGTATGAGCAGGAGTTTCCAGGTCAGCCGAAGGCAATCACTGCACTTTGCTGGGTTCCTGGTTAGTGTCGGTGCTGGTGTTGGAGAATTGTTAACAGAGCGGTCTGAGTGGAGGACGATTTAGTTCAAATGACAGCAAGGCTTTTCTCATTCCAACTGGCTGTTTTTCTTTAACAGTGCAGCTCTACTAGAGGGAAATACTGCATGAATCTGTCTCTTCCTGTAATCCTCCAGCTCATCATTTTGGTTTGGTGCATTAGCTAATTGAATTTAAACAGCTGATGAAGTTGATTAAAATGTTAGTTTTGAAGGTATTGAGAGAGGTGAGATTAGCCCAATGATTCTTCATATTCATTTGTTATATTTTAATGAATATGTTTGTAATGATGTAGTAGTTGAATGTAGTTAGTTAGTTAGTAGGTGAATGTAGTTAGTGGTTATGCCCCACAGGTGGGCTGTGAGTTAGAAGAAAAGGAAAAGTTCTGGAATGAGCTAGATAGAGTGATAGAGAGCATTCCCAGAGCAGAGAGAGTAGTGATTGGAGCAGACTTTAATGGCCATGTAGGGGAAGGGAACAGAGGTGATGAGGAAGTGATGGGCAGGTTTGGCCTTAGGGATAGGAACTTGGAAGGACAGGCAGTGGTAGACTTTGCCAAGAGAATGGAAATGGCAGTGGTAAACACCTATTTCCAAAAGAGAGAAGAACACTTGATAACTTACAAGAGTGGAGGCAGGTCTACACAGATAGATTATATTCTATGTAGAAGAGGTCTTCTGAGGGAGGTTATCGACTGTAAGGTGGTGCCAGGAGAGAGTGTAGCCAAACAGCATAGGATGGTAGTGTGTAAGATGGTGATGGAGGTGAGGAAAAGGAAGAGGGTGAAGACAGAGAAGAAAATCAAATGGTGGAAATTGAAGAAAGAGGAATGTTGTGAAGAATTCAGGAAGGAGGTTAGGGCAGTGCTGGGCCGTGTTGAGGAATT
>CAAKHB010000563.1:3021-28759 GCA_901007665.1 Aeoliscus strigatus
CCAGCCCTGAAAAAAGACTATGATTTGATAGGAATGTCGTCACTTAGGATATTATTGCTTTGCAAATATCTGTGCCTTTTTGCAGTCTTTGATTAGTTGGCACTACAGTTGTTAAGGTTGATCTTCTGTAGCAGGGTAGGAACATCAATATTACTGTCACTCTTGTCTGAAACGTGGTGCACAGACAAGCAAACTGGGCTATCAGACACCAGACGTGTTGGTAAGTTTTTTATATAACCGCTGATGATTGGTATTTGTGCATAAATCAATCTATTTACTTAGCCTTACTGTGACAGGCAGTCATTTTAGAAACAACCTGTGAGGATTTTAATGCTAGTTGATACCGATGCAGGTCTGGTGTCTGTCATCGGCAGGGCGTGCGTGTACAGGGATGAAAAGGTACCAGACTCCATAAAGAAAGCAGCCCCAGGTGGGAAGACAACACCTGCTCTGGCTTTTACAACCACTATAATTGCAATCCAGGATGGCTGAAATACTCAGTCTGGTGTTGGAAGAGATGAAAAGCTGTCTGCGTGTAAAGTTTTACTGGAGACGCTCATTTCTGATTAAGTACTGTACATTGCTGTTGTAAGGTAAAGCCAGCGTCGCCACTGGCCACTGTACAGAACATTCATACGGGATCAATTTCATGGCACCCCCCGACCCCCTCGTGTGTGTGTAAATAGCAGTGTAGATAGGACAGCGTGGTTAATATCATATAAACTGTTATAATCTGTAAATAGTATTAAGAAAAAAACGGTATAAAAGTCGGTTACACAATCTAGCTGTGTCCTTGTTCGCCCTGTTTCAAGGTCACCGTGATCATGTTAGGTTTAAACACTACACTTTAAGAATTAGGATTCTCTTCATTTGTTCTTTTCTTCCCCACGTCCTTTCTATTTCTGTGCATCCTCAAAGTGTTTTTGATACAGTAGCCATCTGTTTACCAATCACCAAGCTGGCGAGTGAGACAAAAAAATAAAGACATTTTTTATGATATGACCTCCTGTATATTTAATTAAAATATTTTACTATCGATATGCGTTTCCTCACTTGTGTGTTCTTTGAGTGAACAATGGGAGGAGTGTTCAGCCTCATGGTGAATGCCAGCAACTGTCAATGTAATGTTTTTTTTCCCCCCTGACTAATACCGTGTGAATGGGCGTGTATTATTTTAATACCATTATCTGCCTGTGAGATTCCATCCGCCTGAGTCTTCACAACAGGCTACTTCTGGGCGCCGAGCCAGACACGCAAGTAATATTTGCTGCAGCACAGCAGCGTGCCAGCACATGCATCTCTATGGGACGTGCGCTTGGCTCGAATAAAAAAAAAATACGCTCCGACTTTTATTGCCACCCCCCTCATAAACTTTACCATGAAAGATATTCAGAAATACTCTGGAGCTCAGCAAAAAAAAAAAACAGGTTTACCCAGGTAGAATGTTTTATTGCAGATCAGCAATAATGAAATACAGTCAGTACCCTCCAAAGAAAACAATGGAGAGAGAACACGCTCCTGTCTTTTCTAGAAACTGCTGTTTTTGTACATTGTGCTGAATACAAATGATACTGCTCTAATATTAATGTATCACTAGGTACATAAGCACAGCTCCACTTAGTCTAAATAATTCATATACTAAAGGTAAAACTGAGCTGACAAGACAGTATTAGTATGAAACAAACTGAATCACAAGTCAACACTCAACTGAAATGTTCTACATCAAACTAAGTAGGTAAACGTACAGTAGCACTCTGGTTTCTGTGTTTTCCACATCAGCAACACACGCTAAGATGAAATGTTCCACTCCAAGAAACATTCAGTATCATTTCAGTCACACTCATGAGGTGATTTTCTTCTTATTAATGGAACTAATTAAAATGACTCACACATCCCATTTCACACAATCCACACCTGCTTGGTTCCAGGCCGAAACAAAGTCCCCCCGTTATCACTCCTCCACACACCCACACCTCAAACAACCTCGTCATTAAATGGAATTAAGAGGGTTCCGATTTCCGAAACATTTCTGAAAAAGCAGCTAAAGTAATTATGAGCGTCCGACACGTGATCGTTAAGTGGTTAGTGACAGTTTAAATCACACAGAACGTGTTCACGGCGCCAACCGGCAGCAGTTGACACGATGTTGGCCGTACTGTGAGTCGGTATGGGTCCAAGTCAGCCCCTCATGAAGGTGCTGCTGTAGTGGTCATAACGTGGTGCAGCGAGGGGCGTCAGTCAGTAGGACCTGTCCACATCAGCACCACGTTGGAGCGCCTCTTCTCTGGTCCATGTTCCATGACAGAGCTGACCTTTCCATTTCACAGGGATTGCTAATGATGCTGTCTGAGCCATTCCTGCTGGTGTCAACTCAATCTGAAGGAGGAGCTCTGAGACCATTAGCTTAGCTTAGCTTAGCACAAAGGCTAAACGCCAGCCTGGCTTTAGCCTCCAATTTATTCTCGTCAAGGAGAGACAAGTCGCTGGAGCTAAACTTCCTCCTCACTCCTGTCATAAAACAGCCTACTTCCAAAAATGAACAAAGCCTTTTTAAATCACTAAATCATCACTAAGCAGATTAAGTCTGAGACGGTTCTGGTAACATGTGGATCTCAGAGGTCACAGGGCTTTAAAGTTCATCCTCTCTCTGAAAGACTTCCTCAGTTTGCTGCTGTGGGCAGCTGCTGGTCCGGGGAAGCCCGGTTCCCCTGCAGCGTGCTGCTGCTGCTGATCCAGCTGCTGAAGGGGGGGCAGAGGTTGACTCTGTGGTTGGACGCCCAGAGGAGCGTTTCTGCGGCTGAGCACCCCCGGCCCTCCGGCGTTGTTCCGCTGGAGCTGCTGGATGATGGCTGAGAATTTAGCATCCAGAGACGGTCGGCCTGTTCTGGACCTGGTTGCTGGGCGTGAAGTGCAAGAGCTGGAGTTCTCCTTCTCCTGGTGGGACAGAGGAGAAGGAGGGGGGACAGGAGCAGGCAGGGGAGGTCTAGGGGGGCGAGTCGGAGGAGAAATCGGCTGCCGGTCAGACGGAGGGGGCGGGGCACGGCGCTTTTTGGTGCTAGTGGGTGTGGTGCTGGTGTCGGGGTTTGGACCTGAACTAGGGGTGGGGGTCTTGCACTGAGTCAAGATGTTCCTCTGCACCACCACTGGGTGGGATCCATCAAACAGGGGGGACCAGTCGGGCCTCTCCTTCTCGTCTGCACCGATCAGAAAGCGCCCATGGCTCTCCTCGATCTTGTTGTGGATCATGTCTGTGATGCTCTCAAACTTGCTGGGTGAGTTGATACCTGTGAACGGTCCCGAGTTACATTCAGCGATCATCAGACACAGGAGGAGCAGTCGCCTGCCGGTGTCTCTTCTACTCTTACTTACACCGAATGTGCCCCCTCCCACCAGCTGAAGACTTACTGAGGTCGTTGTAAAAGGAGTCAGCCTGCTTGGTGAGGAACAGAGACGGCTTCGGGGGAGACGCCACGTCGATTTTCATGAGCTGCTCGCAGCAGTGCAGCCAGCAGCCTGCTCATGAAGAGACGGGGGCAGAGAACAGAGCTCAGGTCATCAGCTGGGACGTCACCTGGACCCTGCTGGTCCGCTCCCACTCACTCTGGTCGTAGAGGTGCTGGTGCAGAGCTTCCAGCCAGTCCTCCAGCTCCTCCCTGGTGTCGGTGGTGAACACACAGGTCTGACCCCCCTGTGATGAAGGGGGGGTGATGGACATGCTCCTGGATTTGTGGCCTGTCGACTCCTTCTCTATCACCTGGATCCGTGTGTCCTAGAGAAACAACTCAAACAATAAAAAACGAGTCGTCTGCAAACACACTGTTGAGTATGGTGCATGGTCGACTGCACACGGACCCCACCACACCCCCACGGTGACCGGATAACTGATACCACCACATAACTACCACTGAATACAACCAGATAACGAATACCACCACATAACTACCACTGAATACAACCACATAACTACCACTGAATACAACCAGATAGCTAATACCACCAGATAACTACCACTGAATACAACCAGATAACTAATACCACCAGATAACTACCACTGAATACAACCAGATAACGAATACCACCACATAACTACCACTGAATACAACCAGATAGCTAATACCACCAGATAACTACCACTGAATACAACCAGATAGCTAATACCACCAGATAACTACCACTGAATACAACCAGATAACTAATACCACCAGATAACTACCACTGAATACAACCAGATAACTAATACCACCACATAACTACCACTGAATACCAGCAGCTAACTGTAGAATTCCAGTGTAATAGGTGTGTGTTAGTGTTTTCCTTCTTTAGTGTGAAGTGTTTGAGGTGTTTGAAGACACCGACAGTCTCCAGCATGTGTTCTGAAGTGAAGGTAGACTGGAGAGGTTAACCCTTCATTCCCAACAGTATCTGGAACCTACACGTGACCTGCAGGCGTGGTAACTATGCTACCAGACCCTGTAACGCATTCTATCTGAACACCGTCAATACAGAGAACAAGGTTGTTAGCGTGATTGAGGTGGTGTGAGGTCGTCTTCTCATGTCCGACCTCACTGGTCATCACTTAAACCATCCTCAGATCCAAACATCCAGACGATAACCCACCCTTCTCTCCCTGCGTTTACACAGATAACCAGTCAGCGCTACGTGGTGGTAGTCAGTCACACATGTTGGAGTAACTAGGTGACTACAAAGTCACTTCAACGCTTTCTCTTTTCTCTTGTAGGTGCTGTGTAGTATCTGTAGCTGCAGAAATGAAGTGTCAGCCATTTTTAATCAACAACCACAGAAGACCCACCGAGCATGAAATTCAACAGTGTGTGGAGAAGGTGGAGGTCACCGTGTTTGCTGCCGTCTCACCTTGTTGATGGGTATACAGAGGGTGGGCTGCACTTTCGCATCAATTTCCTCTGGGTTAAAGTAACAGGACAAACAGCCGGCGCTCAGCACACAGTACAGACTGCAGCAGCGCTGGAGGCCCTCCAGCCATTGCTGAGAGAAACGGGGACACGGTGAGGGGGAACCGCCTTTGGAGCTGGAGCTAATGCCGGCAGCGACCCACTCACCTTCTGGCTCAGGTAGCCCGCCATCATACTTTGTGTCATACAGGTGGGCTGGGCCACCAACCGGCAGCAGAGGTTTCCATAAAGTGGAAGCCAAGATGACCACTCAGCTGTGGGTGAAGAGCAGAGGAGATGAACGCAGACCAACATGAAATACTCCTCTGACTGTATTCTGATCATGATTGGCAAGAGAAAGACACTCGATAAAGAGCTGTTACACACACCAAACACTATCATCTCAGAGCAGAGCTCAGAGACCGTGGCTTTTTCTTACCATCTTGGAGGACAATGAGTGAGTGTGACTGAAAGCTGCCCTCGGCCTCGGGCAGACTCATGGTAGTGTAGGCCAGCAGGTTGTATTTGGCTCCACTGATACAAATACACACATTCACAGTGTTGACATACTTTTCAACAATGTCAGCATACAATCTACTTTTCACTTTTTTCTTTCCAAAACAGGGCTTATAACCCCAAATACTGGTAAAATCCACGTTCCAACACTAATGTGAGTGTACAGCAACACACATTGTTCCAGTAACAAGTGTCAGATGTGCAGAGAACAGAATACATACGACGGTATTGGGTTGTACTGGAGAAAGGTGTCGGGGTCTGGAGTGTCCACCAGAGGGCACAGCTTCTTCCCAGTGGTCCTTCCAAAGGAGTTCCGGAGCTTCTTGGCCAGTTTCTTTGGTGTGTTTACCAAAGTGAGCTCTTCCTCCAGGGCGCAACTCCACAGCTCCACCCGCAGCTCAAACTGGGGAACTGCCTCTTTACTACATGAAAATTCTAATTAGTCATTAACAACCTAAACTAAAACGGAGTCATTAAATACTCGGACTCTCCTACTCACTCTGACTGTTTTAACATATACAAACACAGACATCAGATCATGGTTGTAATGAAAACATGATGTGAAATATTTTCATATCTTAATCTGGTGTTGGACTTCTCTACCGGTTCAATCTACATTGATAATACTGCAGTTAACGGCCCTCGCAAAACGTTCCCTTCATTTACTTGTATATGTTGGTTGTTGCATGTTATCTTACTGCTTTACACACATTGTTAATATTGCATGCTGAGCCATTGTCTGTTTTTGTATTTTTTCTGACTGCTACAAGTTGCTGTGACACGGTGGGACAATAAAGGATTACCTTACAGCCAATAAACACTCACAAGATGGTGACTTCCTCAAAGCAGATGTCAGTGACTGATCTGTCCACCACCACCATTTTAGTGTCAAACACCTCTGAACCAATCTGTATCAGACAGAACACGGACACTCGCCGAGAGCCTGGCAAACATACGTGTGTTAATACAGCCTGGATTCATGCAAACAGCATCAAAGTGTTGGAATATTGAGTGAAATAAAGTGGAAACTCACTTCCTCTGTTGTTAAAGTGATCCAGGTCCTTCCACATCAATGGGAAACGCAGTCCTACACCAGCGGAGAGACGAGCCAGTTGACAGAAGGACACTTTATAACACGAGGAGACATGGACTGTTTCAGATCCCGTCATCTTACCAGACAATGCAATTGTTCCATTACAGGGTACGCGGTCATCTGAATGTCTGAAAGTTCACATGACACACGTTACTTTTCACCACTCAATCATCATTCCACCTGACTGCCAATCAGTCAAAGCTGCCAACTATCTATATTTGATCAATTCTCATAATAACACATAACCTATGGCAACATTCTACTGGTCAAGTGTAAGTGGACAGTTAAGCCACACGACTTTACCTCCGGATCATGTCCTGTTCCTGATTCGGCTTCTGCAGCTGAGTGACATAAGACCTGATCCTGGCATTGCAGGTCAGCAGGTTCTTGGAGGCATGAAGAACCTGTTCTCTCTTACTGCAAGCCAGAAGCAGTTTGTAGGCACCCTCCCGCATTCGCATCTCAAAATCCAGTTTCTCCTGGATGTTTGTGTTCTATGTGGGCACGAAACACATATAAATATGGACTGATGCTGATGCTAAAATGAAGGTTAGGCCAACACGTGGATTTGTTAAAATAAGTCAGTCAGTGATGTTGAAGGATGAATCTGTCAGTCAGGCACACAGTGTCTTAAATGACCATCCACCTCTTTCAGTCTGCATGTTATTTTGAATGTGATCTGTTACTTTAATTGTACTTTGTGGATGAGGGGAAGCGGTCACAGCAGAATTTAAGCACAGGAGGCATCATGAAACTGGGACTCCTACAGACATAAACAATATGGTTTTATGGTTTCTGTGAGCATGATGGAATTTGGAAACATTGGTATGAAATGGTGCAAACTACCAGTGAACAGAGAAACTATTAAAGAAAGGAAACTATACTAAGTCCTAGTATTAGCTAAAGTAACTATTATATGGAGGATGATGACGTCTGATGTACTTGGATTTGGTCATTACACTTCATGTTTGGGAATCACAGTGGAATTATGCCCCATGAGAGGTATTTGCATATTTTCAGGAAAGAAACGTCATTACTCTCCACATTCTGTACTAATATATCCACCTGCAGCTTCTTGGAAACCTGTCGTATGCACAACAAATTCATATCCTCTACTATCGTCACAGGACGTGGACGTCGGTGCTTGTTTCTGGCCTGAAAGGAAGTCGGAGTATCAGTACACAGCTCGACAGAAGGAGCGACGGTCTCCGCTCATTGCCCTTGAAAAAAGGGCAGAACGAGTCCGAGATATACACGAGAAACACGAAATGGGCTGTAAAGTAAAGCGAAGAGTTGTTGGTGAGGTACAAAACAGTCAGTTGTCGTTAGCTAGTTCAACTTGTCCTTCAGCGGCGGAACTGTCATGACGGGTCGTTGACGGCAGAAACCAACCAGACATGTCCCTTTGCTCATACCTCTGTCTGCTTAAACAAGGCACTCTGTCGTATTTTCTTCCGTTTAATCTCCATATCCACCGCGGAGCCAGCTGGAATAACCGGCCGAAACTTTCCGCTTCGTTTGGAGTTTTGAACGTCCCGCGAATCGTCCATTTTAGCTTTTGATTCGACAGCTAGCAGCAGCTGCAGCGACCACACCGCCACTCCCACAGGGCTGTTCGGTTTAAGTCACGGAGTCTGCCGCTAGAAAACAACGTAGTATCCGTCTCCTGCTGATGTTACGCGATAAAACACGATCATTTATCCACTTGTCATGTTATATTGATCCTGAAGGTGGAACTATTCATTGTTATTATCCTTATTGTTGTTATTATCGTCGTTGTTGTTGTTGTCGTTGTTATTTACTACTTAAACACTGATAGATACTAAAATCAACTGTAAGACAGACGAAAATAAAGGAGAATGAAATAAAAGGTATGTATAAAAAATGTGTAAAACATACAGCTCCACCCACCCAGCCGGCATTTCCAAGATTCTAAAACGAGCGCCTTCACACCGATTGTCAGTGGGTATCGTAACATCACGACACGATATAAGAGTTTAAGTGACGGTGCGTGTATGACTTCAATTCAACCGTTTAAATCGGGATTTGTTTGTTAAAATATGTCTAAACTTCTAAAATTGCGGTTGCTTCTACTGACACGTGACACTTGAGCGCAAGGAACCCCCCCCCCTCCCCCTCCAGTTTGAAAGGCTCGTGTTGGAAGCGTCCATGGCTGGAAATGTCGACGCAGGCGCTTCCTCTATGTGTCAAGATGTGCAGACACCCTACCGGAAGTCAACGTGTTTAATTTTGCACGAAAAGCATCACTGAATTTTGAAATGCACAATAAATCCTTTGGCTGAGGCGGTCTGTGTACAATTATGTCAGCTATTTTGCCATCTGTCGTGCAATATGCTTGGTTTGATCTAGTTCAATCATGTCTAATCTGTCAGCTTCTATTGGTTCATGACATCACAAATAAAATGTGCCTCTTTTGATAGAAGCAAAGACGTGGACCCCTGGAGAGATGACCAATTTACACAAATTTTTCATTAAATGCATATAGCTCATATTTCTTCACCAGGACAAGATAAAGTTCCCTGGTTTTAAGTATCAACACACGTTCCAAGACAGAGAGGGAGAATTAATTAAGGCTTCTAACAAACTGCCATTCAACAAATAATCTCGTTGTTTACAACTAGTGCATTCACTATATCAAACTGTTAACCACTCCTCAGTGTCAGCCTGTGACTGTGATCGTCTGCACTTCTCTTGTTCACACATGTATATTTTGTACAACAGAATCAACTTTTTTGCCAAATATGAAGACGGTGAAGGAATTAATCTCCCTCAGTTGTTGTACATTGTTTGTTAGTACATTTTTTGTACATTGTATTGTCTATATTGTTTGTATTGTTTGCTTACTGAACGTTTCTTTACTTCTTTTTAATTTAACTGTTGCTGGAGAGACAACAACTGCCAGAGGAAAAAGTCCTTGTTCAGTTCTTCATACTCGGTGCATAAAGCTGATTCTGATTCTGATTGTTGTCCCAACTGCTCTCAGGTGTGAATCTCCTCGGGATTAACTCAGACACTGCTGTGTGCGATCCACTTTGCCTCTGATGTGCTTTGCCTTTAACAATATGTCGTCCTCTAATAATCCCGCAACACGCTGTTGAATTTATTCTGAAATTGGAGACCGGAAGTAATGGGTTGCATCACGGTGACGTTCTCTGCACGTTAAATTGGCGGAGCGAGGCAGGGCTGGGCTCCACGCACACACACACACACGCGCGCGCGCGCACACGCACACAGAAACGCTCCTCTGCTGTCGTCATGTTATAATGAACCAATGAGCCAGTACTGAAGCATAAAGTAATATAATGTAATAATCACACTGTTTGATGAGGTGGCCGGCTGGTTTGAACCAGTCACGTGACTCACTCAGGCCTCCGAAGCGGTCACTGAGTCCTACGTCACCGGTCACGTGACGCCCGCCGCACCAAAGCCAGCTTGGAAGCAGTTATTCAAGGGAAATGCTGCTTCTCGTCCCGAGCATCGGTGTCAGACGACCATCACTAGTCTGCAGCAAAGACCAGGGGTAAGGAAAGACCTCCACTCACTGACTGGTTCCATCTCCGCTCGGGTCGGTCCCACTGACCTGGACTTCATGGCAGACGGACAACAGAAGGGGAAAATCGAGGTTTTCAATGGCCGTCTATTGATGTCAACGGGTTTTCATTGTTGATGCAAAAATCGCAGTCGTGATACAGTCGTGGGGGAGTTTCTTTTCATATAAACCCGCACGAGTGGACGGAGAGCAAACGTTAAAAAAGCCTGCCCGGTAAAACGGTCATCACCGGGAGGGTCGCGCTGCCCACCGTGGGCTCACCGCCGGCTCTCAGTGCCGGTGGGTCTCCGTTCCCGTCCCCCGGAACCCCCACGGAGGCTGTGGAGACGGGACGGACGTCAGGGAGGCTTGGCCCCGGTGGAAACGGCGGCGGTCCACCAACCGAAGGGCAGACGTTCGCTGTGAGAGCACCCGGGGATCGGTGGGATGGAGCTGGACCCTCCTCCTTTGTTTACCAGGGGCAGATGGAGCTGGCCTACATGCATCCGCTCCCTTTGTGCTCATTTTTGCTGTCATCACCGCATACGATGCACAACTTTGAGTGAAACTAAGACGACGTGTAAGAGATGTGACTCGTGTCCCATCTCCTACCGTCCAACAGATCCCTTCTCCGTTCTCATCAAACACACACGGTCAAACAAAGGTAGCATGTTCACGTGTCAGGTCCCCGTCACACTGTAACCACCTCCGGGTCGTCTATTAATGTCTGATAACATGATCAGGACCTGTCCACATAGACTGAGACCTTCTCCAGGGCTCCTTGGAGCAGACCAGTGACTGGTTCACTCCTCCTCCTTCAGATGGATGAATTCAGAATGTGTTGGTCTTGAGCCATGGGCTGTGCAGATAATACCATCCAGTCTGGGGTTTTTTCTCCTGCTCCTCTCCTGTCCTCGCCTCCTTCCTGTCCTCTGTAAATGTGGCAGGCTGGGCGGCTCCGGCAGGCGGTTGAGTTTTTGAATAAGTGTGTCAGTATCACAGGACTGTCTGGGAGGAAACCGCACCGCAGCCCGCCTGCAGTCTGTGTCTGTGCCACGGAGCGTCTGATCGGACACCTTTTTATGCTGTATTTCAGTACAGTATTCCCAGTATTTCTCAGCTGTTTTTGAACGTGGTCTGCTTCTGTATTTCTACGGCCAAGAATCTGTGGGAGCTGTTGGGACAGACTGTCGGGTTTACTGAAGTACTGATACCCTGTTTGATCACAGTCCTGTCCATCCTCAATAGCAACTTTTCATGCAGACATTTGGACATTCCGTCAAAAGGAATGGCTCCATTCCAGTAATTAGCGCAGTAAGCCATGGTGGTAAAGGTTCATGCACACAGCCCGTGCCCTGGTCTGTCCATCCTTCATGTGATTTTGCTTTGAGTTACTTTCTACGTGGCGCTGGTACACGTTACACCGGTAATCAATCTGACAATTAGCTGATGATGATGAGTGGCTGAGGTCACTGCATCGTATCAGGAAGGTTCAGGGCAATAATCCGGTCTGAGGACTTGTCCGGCCTGCCCACGTCCATTGTGTATGGTAGGAAGTGAAGGAAGTCAGTTCAGTTGACTGAAGTAGTCAGGGAGTGTTGTTTGGCGTTAAAGGCAACCTGACCACGGACGTAACATTCTACTGTTCTGCATTGTGGACGTTCGTAAAAGTGATGTTGTCCCAGGGTGCTCGGGGCTAAAAATACCAGTGAGTCTCACTTCTGTAATCTGAAAGTTGAAAAGCGCTATGAGAGTCTGATTGTGTTTGGTTGGTGTGCGCAGTCTAAGTAAGAAACACAGGGAGCAGCTCGTAGCAGTTTATGTATTTCATCAGTTTGGCCCTTGTTATGGAACATGGAGGGTGTGTCCGTTTTGTCCTGAAACATAATAGTGTGACCATTCCATCTGTTTTGGGGTGTAACTCACTCCCCTGACCCTTTGACTCAGTTCTTCTTTCCACTGTGGATATCGATCTTGTATTTGGACAGTTTCCATCCCGGCTCTTCCTCGTCCAGGCAGATTGTTCAGATTGTTCTGTGTTTTTCTGTTTTTCTAGTGTCGATGTGTTTTTCTGTTCTCATGTGGAACGCCCCAGTTTGAGTTTGTCCCACCTCCATTTGTTCAAAACATCTCTGCCGAGTGTGGCCAGATTCCATCCCCACAGTCCCCGTCTGCCTTCCAACCGACAGTTGTCTGTCGGTTACCTGTAGGTTAGTGGTAGGTCACTTGATGGTACCTACTGAACTACTGACCTACGGAGCAACACATTCACATCCAGAAGAAACTGCATTCAAAACCAAAGTTTGTTGTTCAAATGTCATTTTCCTGATACTTGTGTGTATGAGAGAGGGACCGGCTGCGGGTGAGGGCGGTGTGAAAGTCTAACACCAGCATATACCATGTTTATTCAGGTACGGACCATCAGACATGTTTTACAAGAGGACGGAAAAAGAGTCAGGCAGGTGAACCGACATCTCACATAAAAAATGACAATGCTGATTTGTTCTTTGTACATTAGTGCTGTTTGATACATTTGTGTAACGTGACTGATCAGACTGCTCCTTTTTAGATCCTCTGGAGTGGAATGGTCCTATTGACATAGGTCCTATGATACTATTGACAGAGTTTCTGTGTGGAGGGTTCAGGGTTTTGACTGAATATTCTCTGCACACGCGCCTTAATCACATGCACTGATGAAGAGTTTACTTCAGGGCATGTGCCTCCTTCATTCCCTTGTATGATTCATTTTCCAGTTCGATGGATAGATCTGTTATTTAATCTCCTCATCAGTAAGTGTCTTGTTCAGAGCGCTCTGCTGTCTGACGCTCCCACAGTGGGTTCAGTTTGTAGTAAACTGCTCAGGGTTTCCAGATGTAGGTCTGTGGGTCACGTGGACCACAGAGGTCAGCGAGCATGACGAGGGTTTTACGTCTCAAAGCCGCTGGTAAACTGGGCTGTGTGTTACAACAACAAAGACACACACCAGACGGATGCTGGCTAAATGGAGGCGCGTGTGTTCCTCTGGCCAACTGCTCATGTGATGGGTGCAGCCGCCACCTCTCGCCCCCCTTATGGTCCTTCGTGCTGTGTGGGACACTTTCCCCCGACACATACATCCGTATATGTGCTCTCAGGTTGGTGCGACCTCAGAGTGAAGTGGATAAAGTTCTGGAAGGTTCCTTGTTGCCTTAGTTCAACTTTGACACAAACATGTAAATTACTCACACATATACCACACGGCGTAACTTACGTGCACGTGAGACATGAGCATCACAGGGGATGGGTGTTTAAGAGGCTGTCCGAGTATCAGACTGCAGAGCCTCAGTAATACACAGTCATCAGAGGACCGATGTGAACACATACAAGTTACCGAGGGGATCATGAATCGTGTCCATGTCTGGGTCCTCTTCACCTCTTCTGTGCCACAGCAAACGTTCAGTCTACCCTTTGTTTACCTTGAGAGTTCAGAGAGACAGTCGATTGCACCTGAGGGTTCGTTGTCTTGCTCACTTCATTGTCTGTATAGTGGAGTCAGCCTCTAGCGGGCGCGGGGGGGCGTGGGGAGGGGGTGTAGCCTTTGTCTGTCTGTGTTTGCTTTGTTTGTTCTTTACATCCCTCAGGATCTGGAGATTTTCCTGCTCCCAGAACATCTCAGAGCCGTTTCAGTCTCCACTGGTCCAAGTGACCTTACATCAGCCTCAGCTGTCTTCACTTACAGCCTGAAGGCTCGCTCCATCCACAGATACCTTCCTTCCACCAAGACCAGTCTAAGAAAACATTCTGATGTTGGCCATGTATGGTCCATGTTCCACCCCTCTACCCACCAATCCCCCCTCTCAATATCTAGGTAGTAGAGTTAGAGAAGTAAGAGCAGTAACCTGCTGAGGACTGTTTACTGTATAAGGAAAGACGTAGCTGCAGTAAATAGTTGGAACCATCTCTTTCCCCCCTGGGGAAGATGAAAAGCTGTTCACTTCATTCATGTCTATGATTAGCAACATGTAACATCAATGTCCTGGTTCCTTCCATAAAACTGAAGGAATCACACATCGTGTGATGTGTGCCTCACCAGGTGACCTGTGATGTGTCCTCATTTGTCCAAGGCAGACAGTGGATGCCGGGGGCTCCTGTCTGACTGACACAAAATGAATGGGACCAGAGTGTCGTCTCTGTGCCTCGCAGGTGCTTCATGCAGTCGTTTGTCTGGAGTATGTGGATGTGAATGTGAATCAGTGTGTGGGACGGTTCCACACAGCAGCTGGCAGAAAGTGGGATGTGGATGTGAGTCAGCTGGGAGCTCTGGTCGGGGGTGGTGTCGTGGCCTGTGAGCTTGTTGCATCATCACTCCCACCAGATGCTACGTGGAGAGCAGCAGCCATTTGCTGGAGCCAGGGGATGGATTAGTCAATGACATGAAGAAAACCGGGGGTTCCTGCATCCCACCAGAGCCTCTGATTGGCTGTCAGAGTGGGGAGCTGAGATTTGAAAAGAAGTAGCTTAGTAGCTTAAAGAAAAAAAATCTGTTTGATTATTGACTTCTTTTGAAGTTGGTGTTAAATTGAACGAATCGTGAGAGAGATGAACCCTGACCACATTTGTCTGAGTGGTTCATATGTGACTTAGCAAAAGTCACTTGGCTCTCGGCAAGTTAACTGTCAGCTACTTAACAAAAGCTTGAGATTCGCACTGCAGTGAAGGATGAGTTGTCTCTATTCACCACAGGCAGCCCTGTTGTGTTCACTTCCTGTCCCCATCTCCTCCATACAAAGAATTCAGTCATCTTGGAGTTGGAATAACCCTGCTCGCTCACTCCTCAGTTGTGTGTGTGTGTGTGTGTGTGTGAGAGAGAGAGAGAGAGTGTGGCTCGTGGGGGCCGGGGAATTCCTGCCAAAACCATGAGACCACTTTTGCCTCTTATTAGCACAGAAAGAATGTTGGTGGAAGAGCATCAGGACAAGACCAGCAGTTTGTGTTTGACACTAATATTGCATATTTCAAATCCAACATGTTTTGATGACACTGTAGTTGATCACCGTTTTAATGAATCAGGCTTGTGAACAATACAGCTGCCGCTGCAGCAAGTTAAGACAGTAGCATGTGTTGGACAGACAGCTTCCTCCTGAGCTGCGTCTCCTGAGCAGAGACCCACCGCTGCATTCCTCCAGCTGTGCCATGCTTTCATGTGTGATAGCAAGAGGGTTTTTAATGACACCACCCATGCTGGTATGCATCTGATCCAGGCCCCTCGGCCACATTCTCCTTAACCTTGCATTCTGTGGGTATCGTAGCTGCCTGGTGATGATGGGAGGGGAGACCACATCATTTCAGCCTTTGATAACGGGTCCTATCCACATGCTGTAGTCTCTTCATGCCTGGCCGGCAGTGTGTCTGTGTTGCTGTTGAGGTTTGCATTCATTGTGGTAGGTGACACCCAATCTAGCCCAGATGTGACCTTTGACAGTATGCGACATCCTTCAGAAACCAGATAAGATACGATGACGTTGTTGGATGATTTACCTTTAGAGTCTTTTACATGAGACAGCTGTTGCTTTGGCAACCGGTAGAGGTGTGCAGTTGATTAAAATTGTATCCGAGGGAGGATTGAGTTGGTGTGCGAAGCAGTACTTATGAGGTCAAATGAGCAAGAGTTTAGCTCAGTAATCTTTAATTCCCTCTCTGATGGGCTTTTCCTGGCACATCCAACACACAGCAGAGTGTCGTGCTGCTTGAAATTACAGTGAAAAGATTCACTTGAATTCCCAGTGTTTCATTTTGAATGAAACATCATGATAAAAGCTGTATGAACCTGTGAGTCAGCGGATGCTTCCAGCCCACTGGATTTATGTTCCCCACCTGGACTGATATTGTCCACGACTTCGTATGAAGATGTTGTTTGATATCACCTATCTTAGGTCTTTAACATTCTTCACATAGTCTGTAGCCAGTTGGCCACAGTCAGATGAAGTGAAGTTCTGCTTGGAAAATCAGAACTGCTGCTTTGACCTCCTTTTGAGCTCATCTGAAGGAGAGAGAGGGGAGGGGGGAGAACGGCCGGCCAGCATTCCGACATCACTTCCTCCTCTAACATCTGGCAGTGATCAGGGCGGGCGCAGACAACCAGAGACCGGATCTGACTGGCTAGTGGAGCATTCGACGCAGGACCGCCCACTCAGGGTCACTCCTCCTACTAGCACAACAGAGTTGTGATTCATTTTGTCTCAGACAACTTTGTCATGTCATCTCTGTGCTTACCCACTAATCCTAGCACGAGTCAGATCAGTGCACTGGGTGGGACCGTAAAGAAAGCTGTCTTCTGCCTTCTCTCTTACAGGATGGCCTAGCAGTCTAGTTGCTCTCAGTGGCCCATCAGCAGTGACCAGGTCAGTCGGCGCCACAGTCCCACACGACCTGTCCGTCCATGTGTTTGAAGCCCTGTGGATCAAACGTGTGTGACAGCAGGTGTGTACCAGAAGCAGCAGCGGGGTGCAGAGATGAGTGTGACCTCCTGGTTCCTGGTGAGCAGCGGAGGGACTCGCCACCGACTGCCCCGGGAGATGATCTTTGTCGGCCGGGATGACTGCGAGCTCATGCTACAGGTGAGGACACCGATTCCTGCAGCAGCTTCAGTTTACCTTGAGAAGTTGAAGGCTGCACTGACTCACACGTGTGCAGGTCCACTGCAGTGAGCATGCTGCGCTGCAGGGCCCCTTCCCCAGGGGCCGTGTTTATACGTCGTCATGGTGATGGATGTGTGTCCGTATGCGTAGCTGGTGTCTATGCAACTGTGACTACATAGAGAGACCATGTGTAGGCTCATGTGGACGGCTGCTGCTATTAATAGAAAGTGGGGCAGATACCAGAGTTAGATTGGATCTGCCTGAGTGTGTCTCAGTAGGTAGGGGGGCCCATACCTCCACGGGCACTCGGATCGTCTTAATGACATCGAGGACTCTTTGTTCTCTGTCTGAGTTGCCTCCCGGTCATATGAAGGACTGGCTGGTTGCACCGGAGCGACCTGTGTCTGTATCAGCAGCAGTACACATTAGTTGTGGCCGTAGGTTAATAAAGATCTAAAGAACCCTTGAATAATCCAAATTCATTGAAACGGGGTGACTATCGTATATAATGTGTAAATACACACCAGCTATCACACACCAGTCCCATCAGCCTCTGCTGGGTGGCGCTGACCAGGCCTCTGCCTCCCTGTTGATGTGTGTGAACACTGTATGCAGCTGTTCACAGTTGTTGTCCATGTGACCAACCAAAGACTCATCACATGGAAAATTAGCACCAAATAAAACACACAAACACAATGTCAGTTCATTGTTGACCTAAACAAAGGGACTGTCGTTTCATGATCACAGTATGGTTTAGTGGTTTGTACAGGAATGCAGTCTGCAGACACGTTGGGTCTGAATCTGTCTACAGATCCACGGGGTTAAAACGTCAGTCCATCTCTCTCATCACTTTTGTCTCATGTCTTCTTCTCTGTACATTCATATGTGACTGACACTCAGCTTCATCGACTCTGATCTATTTACTATTGCGTATTTACCAATGACCAAGTTACCTGTGGTCAGCTCAGTCGTCCGGTGTGTGTCAGCGAGAGCTGGTTCCGTCTCCTTTGAGGTACAACCGGTGGCTCCGTGGCCTAATCTGTCAAACACCTGGTTTGCCGTGTGTGAAGTGTGTGCTCACGTTGAACACGGAGAGACGAGGCAGAGTCTTTATTCATCACGTCTGCTCACGTCAATAAAACAAATGTCACATATTTCTTGTGTGTTGATGGAGCTTGTCTGAAGGACGTTCCAGCAGGTATTTGGAGAATCCCGTTAGAGAATGTAAACCTCTAGATTTAGTTCAAATCTGACATTGATACATGAAGGCCACATTTGTCACATACATGTTCATCTGACTTTTCATCTGACCAGCCAAGGTTACATGACTATATTGTATGTTAAAGAGCCAACATCCAATCACACACAGCTGTTTATCAGTTTACAGACAGTCTAGACTCTTCTATATGGTCTGAACGTCTGCAGATCAATGGGCGTTCATGTTGACCAGAGCTGCCCACATGAGCAGGGAAACTGGAGCAACGCTGTCTGAACCTGATGACCAGATGTCAGGAACAACAACGGTGTGTGTTGTTGTTTCTGGGTTAATGTTCTGTGTGTGTGTGTGTGTTTGTAGTCCCGCAGTGTGGATAAGCAGCATGCAGTCATCAACTACGAGGTGGGGACTGACAAACACAAGGTCAAGGACCTGGGCAGCCTGAACGGGGTGAGTTCTTATTAGACAATGTAAAGCAGCAAGCAGTCAGAGCAAAGACAGAAGGAGAGAAGGCTGGATAGAGAGGATGAGACTGAGTGAAGGTGAAATGAAGGACACACTGACACCCTGTCAATGTACATGAAGGAGGAAGTCGAAGGAAAGGAATTCAACCCTCCTGCTTTTCTTTTCCTCTGTGCGATAGTAATGATTTGTGTCAGGAACGGGGTCAATTTGACCCTCATTATTCAAATCCTACTCCAGGGGACAGAGTGTGAGCCCACTACTCCCCAGGGTCACCTGCCCCTGAAGGACACAGGACAGTCGGATTGATCAGCTGGTCGACTGATTCGTTAACTAACAGTGAAGACCGACACAAACAAAATCTTTACGTCCATTCACTGTCCTCATGTCCTGGGGCCAGTGACAAGAATCACGGACGTTTGTAATCGTCCTTTGCTGGGGGAGGGCCATTCTTGCTTCCTTCACCTTTGTCTGTGACCTTCTCAGGCAACAGAACCTGGTGACAGTTGTCATGTGCAGCAGTTACTTGGCCATCACAGCCCAGCACATTAGACACAAGCAGACCGTCCCACAGATGCTCTCAACATCAGACAGGAAGTCCGAGTCAGAGCCACTTCCTGCTGTGTCATTAACCATTGGCGCCTTTGGCAGGACTCAGAGGAAGTATTGTGCTGCTGAGTCAGTGGATGTGTGGAGGATAGACGATGGACGATAGTGAGTCAGAAAAAGGCTGCAGCTGGATCGGGTCCCGCTAGTTCCTGCTGTTTCATCTCAGTAGAATGTGTGATTGACTTGGATTCCTGCTCAGTGAAATCTGACCCCTGACAGCAGAGGGAGGGCTGAAAGGGACGTGGAAAGAGAACGGGACCAGAGAGCTTCCCGAGAGCTGAAATGTTTTGATGAATCGGTGCTAATTCACATGAAATCAGTATGAAGAGTCATGTAGGTGTTTCTCTCCCTGTGTGTGTCCTCCACACAGACGTTTGTAAATGATGTCCGCATTCAGGAGCAGATGTACATCACTCTGAAGTTAGAGGACAAACTGAGGTTTGGGTATGATATCCTTTCATTGTTGTCAGTGTGTATTACAACCAGACGCAGTGGAACCTTGGGCTGCTCGAGTTATGTCCAGTAAACCTGTCGTTTACAGCGATCTGTAGTACGTCTGTGGTTTACAGCTCAAGCGTCTTTTATTCGTTTCAAAGACAGAATTCTGTAAATGCCCCAGTCCTTCACCATGATGTCCCACATTCCTTTCAAAGCAGACTCCAAACCACAGACTTGGTTACTGTATTTCCACACGTCACATTTGCAGCAGCTTTTCCTTAACCTGTCTGTGTCACATACCAACCTGTTCACGGTGGTAAGAGGGGAGCTCACTGTTCCTGAGGAGGCTCTCAAGGTAAGAAAAGAAGCCCAGACACTAAGTACCAGAGTTCACCTTGACCCACGGTGTGTTGAGTTCATCTTCACCTCTTCATCTCCCTCTAGCATGAAAAGTTCACCAGCGGCCTCCAGCTCAGCAAGAAGCCGTCCAAGAGTGAAACTCCTTCCACTGCAGCCGCAAGCAAGTCTCCCACAAAGACCCCATCAAAGACAGTAAGGTCCCCTGGTGGCGCCACCCAGAGGGCGGGGGAGAGTAGATCAGCAGACCTGGTCCTTTCCTCCAGAGAGCCCCTCACTAAACCTGTGGACGCTCACAGAGCAGAGGAGAGGGTAGGAGGTGAGACTGAGGTTCTGATTACCTTGTTATTGCACGGTCAGTTGTTAAAACTATTCCACCCTGTCCCATTTCCGTTGGAATACAGCGTCAAGTCGACGCTGTATTAAATTCCTTTAATCCATAGAAACGGTTAAGAAAACAGAGGAGGGATTTTATTACTGCACAAACCAATCACTAAGACGTTGGCTTGAGTCCTGGTCTAAACAGTGGAAAACCTTCTCAAAGAAAATAGATAAAATGCTGCATTGTCAAAGTAAACTTCCAGATTTTGGATGACTGACGTTCTCTGAGCCCAACAGAGCAGCATGGTCTGTCCTGTCCAATGGACGGTTAAGACAGTAGGAATGGACACAGCTGGTTTGCATCGCAGCAGTCTGGCTGAAGGAGGAAACACCAAGAAGTGCAACATTTCAGATGTGTCATATCACATATCTGTGATCATTTCCTCTCCATGGAAACACATGTACAGTCAGTACATTGTGCAATCTGGCATAGTGGCCAGTAGGGGTCAGACATGGTCACCCTAATAAATGACGTCTCTGTCCTGCCTGGGTGCTAGCAGGGGTCCGGGTTGAGCTCCAGATGTTCAGACAAGGCCACACAGGGCTTGTGTTGACATTCAGATTAAGCAGTGGGGTGCCAGCATGATGCAAATCCATGTCAGCACTGCTTGTGCTGATGTAGTACGATGTAGTATGATTGATAAACAACGAGCACACCGACACGTTAAACGTTGGTCCATCTGCCACCGGTATTTTTTAAAGACACCCTCCTGTTGGGTGGGTGGATCTAATAGGGTGGTGTAACTACTGTAATGCTAGGCTTCACCCAGATATTCTAACTGTAGTGAAGACGCATTCATTGGCTTTTATACATCGTAGGCCCATACTTAATGCATGCAGCGCGGGAGAAAAGGTCTACATTTATCATACCAAGCTGTTATTAAAGTTCTGTAGCTCAGGATAAGGAGGAAAAGGACAGAGTAGACATGAACACAGGCTGGGATCATTTTATTCTACATATGTTCCCTGGTTCCCTGGTTCCTGTCCGTCTTCTACTGTGTTGTCCATGTCATCGGGGAACCATCAGGGTGACTGAAGGTCTCTTTTATTTAAACCATGTGCCTGAGAGAGACACACACACACACACACACACACACACAAGTACGTCCTGTTTGTTAGATTTCTGTAAATAGGTCAGTGGTACAAGACCAACCAGAGCTGAAGAAACACACACACACACAAAAAGCTTCTGAGTTGACGTTGTGGCGACGTGTGTGTGTGTGCGTGTGCGCGTGTGTGTGCGAAAGTGTGTTGAAGAAACTGGATTGGCTAAGAACTGTGTGTACCATCTGTCCCAGGGGATGTTGCAGCTCTGCCTCGAGGGACCCCCCTCTACGGCCAGCCGTCTTGGTGGGGGGATGGGGATGCAGATGATGAGAACTCCTTCAAACAGGAAACCAAGTCATCCAACAAACGACATGTCGACATGTCAGGTAGGAAGTGTCCCGACGGTGTGTGTGTGTGTGTGTGTGTGTGTGTGTGGCCATGACATGACATGTTTCACAGGCTTTCTTTATCAGGACACAGTGAGTTGTTGTCGACAAACATAATGGGAGCCGCAAACGTGGAACAATTAAAAAGACATTTTACTGTCTCAAAATGCAAAAAATTGGCAAGTGCAGAACGTTCTAGTATTTTTTTAGCATGCATCAACAGTCATGTACAGTCAGTGCAGTCTCAGAACGTTCCAGCAGTATATCTCAGTATATCTCACCAGCTGATGAGTGTCAGTTTGTGTTTTGTGAGTCGGGGGGGTAGCGGCCCACCAGGCTGTGTGTTTGTGTGCATAACACTGTGTGTCAAAGTGTTGTCAGAGGAATGCATGTGTGCCTGGCTGCCTGCAATATGTGTGTGTATGCTGACCGTTGCCCCGGGTGATGGTGTTAACTGGTGCTGGATCAGAGACTGCTGTAACAGGATCAGAGACTACACTAATAGTCCAACAGCTTAGCGGTATAAAACGAGTCTGTGCCAGGCGGTTTGTGGACTAGAGCAGACAGAAGGAGTGGGGGGAGGTTCTCCATGCAGCGCTGGAGCAGCCGGAGGCATCCTCAAACCTGACACACTGGCAGCATCTTCACCAGCCAGGAGAGGCAGTTTGTCAGTGTGCTGTGGATTTACTTCCTGTCATTTTGGGAGCAAAGAGGAATCTGACCACTGTCTGTGACAAACTGCCCGATGGGGTTGGCCCCTTCTGTCCTGGAAGTGGGTGAGTGTCAGTCTGAGTGCTGATGGGACGTTGGGATGATGTTTCCTGTGTGTTTCTGCTGGTGGTTTGCACGTAGTTCCCAACTGGTGTCAGGTATGACTGTTCATGTGTGTGTGTGTGTGTCAGCTAACTGTGTGTGTCCATGTGTGGATCCTTTGGAGGAGCCAGCTGAACAGGCTGTGCTGCTGGAGCCCACTACCCCCTTTCCTTGTGCATTGTCACAGACCGATTAGGTTTCTCCATTGCACCAGCTTCCCCCTTCCACCCTATACACACTCACAGAGACACACACACACACACACTGAACACTGCAGTCGCCATTAGCTCCTCGTATTACCTCGTATTAGCTCCTCGTGTACGTGGAAACTTGACGTACGTTGACTGAAGGGTTTTTCATGTAAATCATAGGTCTGGTTGTGACATCCTCTGTGTTGAAACTTGGACTTCCTGATTCTCTTCTCTGTCCGTCAGTTACTTATTTTGGACCTTAAACACACAAAAATGGACTCCAGAGACAGTGGTGAGTGGGAGTAAGTTGTAGCACAGGTTTCCAATCACTTACGTTCCTTACAGCAGATGTCTTTTGGTAAGACATCCACATGTGTCCGGTGTCCATTCATCTGCTCTGTTAGGTGTTTTCTTTATTTAATTTAAGCTGATTCCATGAAGCCTAGATCTGACTTGTTTGTGATAATCAATCATCAATCCACACACACACACACACTGAAGTGTGAGATACTGATTTACTTCATCACACTTTACAATTCTGGTACAAAAATCACTGACACTGTAGTTCTGTTGTGTCTCATCGGTTGATGGTGTTGTTGGGTTTTATAGGAGTGAAGTTCTGTGACTTGGATAGTCTCCAGAGCTGGCACGTATCATCCAAAGACGCGTGTTTTCACTGGATTTATGTTACAGACTCTGGTCTGCTGAGAACTTTGTTAGTTCGTCTGTGTAGTAAACAGGATCCTGATGTACAGTCCTTCTTTGAATAGATCACTCAGTATGAAATTCTCCCATTGTCTGTTTCTTGTTTCACACTGCATATGTCTCTAAAACTGCCTCCCAGCATGAAGCAGACGGCCCCTCCCAGTTGTGACAGTGTCGTCGATGGTATCCAGAGCTCACAGAGGTTCTGTTGGTAGATATCAGTGGATGAGAGAATCGCTCCTTTGAGAAGAGAAACACACTCATTCATGGGACGGATCCTTCTCTTACAGCAGCTCCAGTTCAAACCTTTCAGCTTTTGACGATCAATTCTTCTCTGACATCACAGCGCCGGCATGTCATGGTTGAATAATGGGTTTAGTTTTCTTTCTAGAAGTTTTGACAGATGGTAATAAGATGCTCCTCCGACGCCACATCACACTGAAACCTCTGATTTCTGTCATCACACTTTTTAACCTCTTCACCTTTGTTTTTTGCCGTTTTACCCCAGATGCCAAAGAGGCTCGGCGAGGGGAACAGGCCAAAGGGGACGGACTTCACTCATCCACCGGCCACGACTCCAGCTACTTGGAGAGACCTACCAAGGAAAATCATATGGCCAATAACGGAATCCATGAGATTCCCACTAAGGACACCTCTACAGGTACAGCACACACACACACGTCCAAAGTCAAACCAGACTGACTTTGAACGGTGGGCAGAGTTCTTTGGATGTTAAACCATTGTTGGCGAACACGGACGAGAGCTTGGGCCGTCCGATTTTAAAGTCCGTCTATATTTAGTTGTTGCTGTCTGCTCAACAGCTCAAGGCCACGCCTCGTTCACCATCGAGTTTGACAACACTTCTCCAGGGAAAGTCACCATTAAAGACCACGTGTCAAAGTTCACGCCCGACCACCACAGGCCTCGCTCTAAGAGGAGTGGAGCTGGAAGCGGAGGGGCAGGGGGCAGAGATCTGAGCACGCTGCAGGCTGCTATGATGGCCTCAGAAAACAAAGTGGCCGATTGGCTGGCACAGAACGACCCCACTCTGGTCCGCAGGGAGTCAACCGAGGAGGACAGTAAGAGTATAAAGAGTGACGTGCCGGTTCATCTCAAAAGGCTGAAAGGTAGGTGGAGGGGGGTACCCCGTCCCCCTATTGTCTCTGGGGTTGTCACGTGCAGGTCATCTAATGAACAGAAGGTTCCTCAGGATCACCTGACACAAGCATGTCAGCACTGTCTTAGAATGTTTGGGGTTGTGATTTCCTGCCTGTCTGTGCTGCTTCTACCTGGACATATGCAGCTTGTGTCACCTGCTGCTGGTGGTTCGGGTGAGACTTTGACCAGACTTGGCCATGAGGGTTCCCTGCTGGCGGTGAAGGCTGTAGAGGACAGCATGCACGTCATCAGCTGATTTATGATGTTGTTGACATGTACGGGGGAGGGTCCGGCAGACAAGAGCCGATGGAAATGGAAATCGACGCTAATGAAGCTAATTCATTAGCTGGGGTTAGTTCTACATGCATGTCAACTGGCTACAGGCATGACAGCAGCTCACCTGGTGGGGGATTAGACAACTAACAATCACAGAATAAAGATGAAAACATCGAATTCAGAGGAAAAGGTGTGAATTGATGGGGTTCTGGTTGAAAGAGATGGGGGGGGGGTCTGGAGATGGAAGGTGTGAAATGTACAGATACAGTGGAGAAGAGGACAGACGGACAGAGAGAGAGAGGGACAGAGGGGGAGAAAGAGTGAGGGAGAAGGACAGAGAGAGGGAGAGAGAGAGAGGGGGAGTGTGAGACCAGAGAGAGAAGGGAGGGAGAGAGAGACCAGAGAGAGAAGGGAGGGAGAGAGAGAGAAAGCAGTTTTGTGGACTGAAGCGAGAGTGGAAGAGGTGACAGCAAGTGAGGAGACTCGGTGAGTAGTTGTTATAGTAACAGTGGTGCAGATGTTGGATGGATGGATGGAGAGACATCCACAACAGCTAGCATTGAAGGTGTGTGTGTGTGTGTGTGTGTGTGTGTGTGTGTGTGTGTGTGTGTGTGTGTGTGTGTGTGTGTGTGTGTGTGTGTGTGTGTGTGTGTGTGTGTGTGTGTGTGTGTGTGTGTGTGTGTGTGTGTGTGTGTGTGTGTGTGTGTGTGTGTGTGTCTGTGTCTGTGTCTGTGTCTGTGTCTGTGTCTGTGTCTGTGTCTGTGTCTGTGTGTATGTGTATGTGTATGTGTATGTGTATGTGTATGTGTATGTGTATGTGTATGTGTGTGTGTATGTGTATGTGTATGTGTGTGTGTGTGTGTGTGTGTGTGTGTGTGTGTGTGTGTGTGTGTGTGTGTGTGTGTGTTTTTCTGTGTGTGTCTGTGTGTGTTTGTGTGTGTGTGGCTGTGTGTGTGTGTGTGTGTGTGTGTGTGTGTGAGCTGCACATCATTTCGATGTGTTGTTATTACCTA